>CAWUFW010018149.1:0-233365 GCA_963921515.1 Calotriton arnoldi
CGCCGATGGCGGTTTTCGGTTTGTGTTATCGTAATGGCGTGGTCGGTGTTCAGACGGTGTATGCGGGCGGTATTTTGCCGATTCCATGCCTGGCGGATTTATTTACGCCGGGTATCGTAATGGGCCCCTATGTTCTTTTTGTAGGCATGATATACATTTTTCTAGTGTTGGTTTTGTTCTGCCTGTTGATTGAAGAAAGGCATTATGCCATCCTTCGACTGCGTTATTAGTTTTGGATTCCCCATTTAATGTGCTTCTGTATATGTTCCACCAGGGTATTAAGAATTTAGGGTTTCTTCTGTGGCCAGATCTGTGTAGTCTCCCGACCCATGTATCTTCAAAATAGTCTAATAGTGGACTTAGTTTTGCTTCATTTTCTTTGTAGAAGGCGCTGTCTATTAAGATGTTGTAATGTTCTGTGACGTCTGTATCAGGTACATAAGCTAGGGCTGTTAATTTTTTTATTTGATATGCAAAAGAAGAGTTAGTTTCATATTCTATGCTTAGTGCAGATTTTTGCATGTGTCTCCATAAGCACTGATTAAAATGATAGTAACAGCCTTGGATGCAGGTATGGGGGTGTGTTTTTAATATAGTATTAATCATTGACTGTTCAAAATCTAGGATTATTTTTTGTGGAGAAAAGTCATTAGTTTCTTGTTTTATTGTATTTAATAGTTCCATGTATGTGGAGTTCTGTTTGTTTGGTAATAATGCGTAAATTAATGGTATATTGCAATTGTGATGTAGCCCATGTATTGTGTACAGTTGGAAAAAGGGCTTGGGACATATAGTAAAAGTCCCATCCATCATCCAGTATTGACATTCTTGTAGTTTTAATAGATTAGTTGCAGTTCCAAAAATTATTAATCTTTTGTCATTGCTTTTATTATCAAAAATGACAAATGGTTCTTTGTTTAAAGTGATACTTTGTTTAGGACTTATAATAACTTCACTGTATGTTTTAGGAATTGGGGTGGAAGTAGTAGTACTTTTTTTAGTGCGTGCTATAGTTCTCTTTAGTGAAGCTACAGATGGCATTTGTGTAGTAGCAGTTTTAGGAATTTTGGGAAGCTGCTCTTTTAAAATTACACTTGTAGGTTTTTGAGAACTTGTACTAGCTTCCTTTATTGTTTCTAATGCAGATCTGACTTCTATTTCTGTTATGTTTGGTGGGTGGTTATGTTCTCTAGTATACAGTACTGTTGTTTCCCTAGTTGTAGCACGCCCATAACATTTATCAGAGTAGTATTTACAGCATTTCCAGTTCACTTTTAATCCAAATTGTTTTTCTTGTGTGTAAGTGTATCCCATATAGCATAGTAACATTTTTCCTTTCTGGCTTGTTATAAATTCAGCTCCTTCAGTCATTTTGATGTATGTTTATCTATGAAAAATATATATTATTGTTATCAACTATGTTGTTCTATGTATTTCAATTTAAGTAAATAAGCATTTGTTTACAATATACTTACAAAGTTGCTCTTTATGTATTTTAGTTTGATGACTTTTCTTGGTTAGTTGTGGAATGTTCTTTCTGTATTTTGTTTGTCTGGAAAAAAAAATACATTTGTTTTATTATTTGTTTCTATAATTTTTTATATGGTGTGGGTAGGGGATTTTGAATTGATTTTGACTTTCTGTTGTTGTTTAATAAATTTGTTTAAAATTTGTTGGTAAATACTTACTTTGTTACGTGTATATTTATTTTGGTGTTTTCTGTAGTTTGTTAGTTTCCTGTAGAGTTTCCTGTAGTGGTAATATAAAATAGAAAGAAGACATTAATTAATTTATAGGTTATGTATATTATTAATTACAGTTTTTAATTTTAGTATTATATATTTTAATTTAGTTTACTTACTTTTGATAGAGTTAATTATTTGGTATATGTTGATCTTCTTATATCTGTAGTTGAATTCCTGTAGAGTTTCTCCTTCTTTAGTTTTCTTTCTTTTGGGTGTGGAGTAGAAATGAAGTTTAACTGTTTATATAGTGTGTTGGATGTTGTAATTTCGATTTTATTGGTTAGTTTGAATTTGCAGTTTTTCTATTGGTTAATTTGTATTTTTTTAAAATCATTTAGTAGTTAGTTTCCAAATAAGGAAAACGCTAATTAGTAGTAAGTTATGTATAAATTAGTATATATTTTTAAATAGCTTTTGTTATGCATTATATATTATATAATTGAATTGTAATAGTAATATTTTATATTATTAATGTTTAATGTATTAGTATTTTTAATAATATTTTAGTAATGTTATTGCTGTGTTAATTGATTTTTAAATTTAGTAAAATAGTTATTGTGCTTTATTAATTTAGTATTGTGTTTTTAGTAAATTAATCATTTATATGTCGTTTAATTTTTATATTTATTAGAGTTTTATATAGTCGATATATTTAATTTTACGATATTAGTGTTGTCGATATTTTTGTGTACGATATTTTTAACCTATTTAATGTCTTTTAATGAAGGTCGATATTATTGAATTTCGATAAGTATGTTAGCGATATTTGTGAAATAGATATTTATGTACTTCGATATTGTATCCTCGATATTTTTGTAATGTTTTAAATAGGTATATGATGTCGATATTAATGTTATCGATAATTTTGTATCGATATAATTGTAGCTCGATAATATGTCTTTCGAGATTTTGTCAGTGATTCGTAGAAATGTCAACTGTCCCGCATCAAATAGGCATCTCCTCACAAACAGTCACAATGTACATTGTCATGCAGTCTGACAGTAAACTTGTACAATGCGTGAACATACATGTGAACACAATGTCAATCTGCATCTCCTCTTCAAATTGCAGAGGGAGAATCACCACCTCCTGCAGAGCAGACCCAACAACACAGCACTGATGATGAAGAGGACCTCCCCAACATCGACACCAACTCCCTCCAACAGCTCATGGACAGCTCCGGCACCCCACCCTACAGGAGCAGGGCAGCCCAGCTGCATTGATGAGACCCCGCCCCCTGCACAGACCACACAGCAGGAAGCCCCCACCACCACGGCTGTCTCCCAGGACCCCCACGACCAACACATGGCATTCCAACGCCGTGTGTTATGGTGCCAGGAGAAGATAGCTGACCAGCTGCAGGTGGGGTTCGACCTCATGGCAGCCAAACTAGATGCCATACGTGGGTGTCTAAGTCCTATCAGGGACGACTTACAGTCCCTAACGGACACCCACTGTCCGCTCCATGCTCTCCAACAATACATGGCTGACATCGCTTGAGTCATGACTCTGAGACAAGAACAACTGTCTAGTCAGAGTGGCTCCAGCCATGTCATCCGGGAGTAGGGACACATAACGAGAATGATGGAGAGCTTGGAGCAGATGCAGGCGGAAAGAATGTTTGCCACGGCTGCACACCAGCGAGATGTAGCTGTGATCTTCCATGCCCTGCAGATCCTCGTCATGGCATTGCCACCACAATACCTACGATACTAATGGATACAGGTGTGGACTCTATAACACCGGTCCATTTTATAATGTCATGTGCCCAATTAGCTATGAAAGACAATTTTTTCAAATTTGAAGATACCATCTACTTGCAGGTCTCTGGGACCAGTATGGGCAGTGTTTTTGCGCCAAGTCTGGCGAATTTATATGTCCACTCATTTGAACAACAGCATGTTCTTACTTTGAACAATCCTTTTTTCGAGTCAATTCGCTTATGGAAGCGTTATATTGATGACGTGCTGGTGCTGGCGAGGCAATTTTGATTCCATAATGAAATTTCAAGAATGGTTAAATACAAGGAATTATTTCCTTAAATTTACAGTTGAAGTAGATAAAAACAGAATAGCATTTTTGGATCTGTCAATTTTCACGACTCCAACTGGTCTAGAGAGTGAATTATATCGGAAACCAATGGCCCGGAATTCCTTGCTACGCTTTGATAGCCAACATCCCAAATCTCTGCGAGAAAATTTGCCATATGGCCAGTTCCTCCGAATTCGGAGGAACTGTTCCACAATGGATAAATATAGAGAGCATTCAGAAAGCTTAGTGGAACAACTAAAAGAAAAGAAATATCCCAAAAAATTAATTAAACGAGCACAGAAGCGAGCCTCCAATAATAATCGAGAGGCACTACTTGAACCTCCAGTGGAAAAACCGCCTCTAGGTCGCCTCACGTTTGTTAATACTTTCAGCTCTTTGACGAATGGCATACAAAAATGTGTCAGAAAACATTGGCGAATTTTGAATAGCTGTACAGACAAAATACCCTTGCCACTGTTCTCGCTGAAAAGAGGTACAAATATGCGAGACAAATTAGTCCATACTCGACCAGCGGGCCGGATACAACGTGTGGTTGGCACATTGTGGGATCTTCCCGCAGTACAAGGACATTTTCCTTGTGGGTCCTGTGCCATCTGCCCTCAAACGAAACAATCGAAATCCATAGATATTGGGACTAATAGACCATGGATTCAAAAAAGCTTCACTAACTGTAATAGTGAAAATCTAATATATTTGATTACTTGTCCATGCAAGTCCCAATACGTGGGAATGACCACTCGGAAAGTGAAGTTGCGTATGTTGGACCATAAAAGTACGTTCAGATGTAAGAAAACAACAACCAAGTTAACAAGACACTTTGTTGATCAAGCTCATAACGCAGAAGATTTTGTCTGGACAGTACTAGAAAAACCTTATATTCCTTCACATATTAGTGATGTATCCAACTTTCTATTTCTACGAGAGCAGAAATGGGTATACAAACTTTCTAGTGACACATTGGGCTTGAATGACGCGATACCTTGGGTTTCGCTACATAGATAAAGATGTCAGTAACATATAAGAGACATATGGACTGGCGTTTGTGGTTAAACAAGTGCAACTACACAATATATCATATTTGAGAGTGGTTCCATGTCAAATAAAATGTTTGGATTAATACAGATAAACTTAGCGATTGTGCTATTTATGCTGATTGGGAGTAAATCCAGTTCCTTGACATTGATTGAACAGTTTAGTTATTTTAATAATAACTTATCATTGTATTGTTCTTTGCACTGAATCTGATATTCATAAGGAAGGTAAGAAGCTTAGAACTACCACTTCCTAGGCAAGTGACGTCATGTTGTAGTCCATAGTGACGAGGCACATCACGCCGCTTAGGCAACCTATGCCACTGCTAAATGATCGTTAACAAGATTAAATAGATCATTAGTTGTTCATATTGTTAGGATGGAGAAGTGACGCCGAATGAATTGTAGAAAATTATAAAACTACATTTCCCATCTGCGCTGACGCAAATGTGTAGTCTTGCATGACGTGATCAAAATGTGTAGCCTATAAATGCAAATGCACTGACGAAAAAACTACAGTTCCCATCAACGTTGACGTAAATGTGTAGTCCTGCATGATGCGATCGAATCGCGACACATTAACATCAACACATTTCACCTGCGAGACAAGCACAATATAAAAGAGCCTTGGTTGTCCTGGTCTCGTTACCTCCATTCCTAGCTCAGTTGGGGCACGAGGCAACGACGGACAGGTAAGGCTTGACTAAGAAATCCTTTGTTAAGACTGAGGGGTCGATTCCGATTCGGGCCGGAAAAAGCACCGACCGACTCGGAGCCGGAATCAATTCCGACCGACACGTACCTGTGGCGCCCGACACGCCAAGTACGATGCAAAGCGTGCAAAATCCGACCGACACGTACTGAACCCAAGCCGAACGACCGAGCCGCACGGAAAACAGCAATCTGGCCGGAAAAACACGCGAATCGAACCGACCGACACGCACCCGGAACAAATCCAACCGAAACGTACACGCGAACTCCAAACCGCAAAGTACGATGCAAGGCGCGAAAACCACGACCGAGTCGAACGGAGGACAAGCCGTACGACCGACACGCATACAAAACTGCGAGCCGAAGTAACACAAAACACTGCGACCGACGCGTACGCAGCATAGAAAACTGCACAAACACAGCGTGAACGAAACGGAGAAGACCGTACGAGACAAATGCAGGGTCCGACTCGGTCACAAGAACGTTTCCAACATGCACAGAAAGTACTAAGGAAAAATACACAAAAAAAGGCCAAACAAGCAATTACAAAGCCAATAAATACTGGGGGGTGGGGACAGAGAACAAAGACACACCCACAACTCCACCCATATAAAGGACACAAATCCCAACCATGATCCTTTGCAAATGCTATTCTACTGCCAGCACTCAACAGACAGCAACCACACACCCACAGCTCATCCCTCACACAAGCCACACACCATCAGCACACCAACAAATAGCTACCTCACATACACCCAGCAAAACACACACTCACACACCCTCACCTGCACACCAACACACACATCACTCACCATCACCACCCATCACCATGCCCCCCAAGAAGAATCACAAGTTCCTAGATTGTGAATTGGAAGTCCTGGTAGACGAGATCCTCAGGGTAGAGCCACAGCTGTTTGGCACACTGGTCCAACAGACCCCCATCTCCCAGAAAACCAAGATGTGGGAGAGGATCATCAACAGGGTGAACGCACAATCACCATGTCTGCGCACAAAGACTGACATCCAGAACAGGTGGTATGACGTGCGCAGGAGGGTCCGGGAGCTGCTCAAGAAGGACTACCTCCTGAGCCAATACACCGGCAGTGGCCCTCCTGCCAAGCCAGTATACCTCAGGCCCTGGGAGGAGAAGGTGCGGGCCATCCTTCCGCCAGTGAGCGTCTATGGACTAGAGAACATCCCAGAGCCTGGTGAGTACACAACAAATGTACACAATATTCTGCCACAATACACACACACATCACTGTCAAGGGGAGAGTCAAACCATGCACTCATAGCAATTACACAGCAACCAGAACAGAATCATCCCAAAATGTGTATGTCAGTCAGATAAACACAACACATGCCATCTCAAAGTTACATTTAACCGTGTCATCACATGTACAAACACAACTACAACTACAGCTAGGCAGTGGCACAAATAGAACTAACAAACACATCCAGACATGTAGCCACCACTACAACACCAACACACAGTGAAGACCACTGAAAGGAAGGAATTCTGTGTATGCTGGGCAAGTCAGTGTAGCCAATAGCATCATGGGAGTCGTAGTCACACATATTGCTCACCCCCACAACTGTCCCATCAACACCACCATGAACCATGCGCACATCACAGGGAGTGGAAAAGGACTGACAAGATGGCTGACACTGGCTACTGCTGTGGGGAGCACAAGGCCCTACTGGCAACTGTGCAACAACCAACAGCAGGACACCACTGACTGACATCCTGAGAGACAACTTCCACTCCCTGCAATGGAAGCACGTTCCATGGTGGGATATCTGGCTGGGTGGGAAGGAGGACTCGCAGCACTGACCATAGTCACAAGTACCTCCCCTCACACACCCCCTCAACACAAACTCCACATAACCCACCTGGGAGAATGCAATGCCTCACATCCTAACTCAAGATCCCACAAAGAACCTCCACCCTGGGTTATGTTGTGTGAAGCACAGGGACACTCTTGGGACTTTTAGCCAAACAACTGCCAGGACAACACTCCCAGCCATCCTGTCAGCACAGGCAGCCCACCCCACAGGGAAGCAGAGTCAAAAGGAAGGAAGTATGGGCATGCTGGGAAGGGGGTGGAGGCAATAGCATGATGGGAGTAGTAGGCACAGATATTGCTCAGCCTCACAACTGGCCCATCAACACCACCCTGAACCATGCTCACATCACAGGGAGTGGATAAGGACTCACAAGATGGCTGACACTGGCTACTGCTGTGGGGAGCACAAGGCCCTGCTGGCAACTGTGCACCAACAAACAGCAGGACACCACTGACTGACATCCTGAGAGACAACTTCCACTCCCTGCAATGCAAGCACGTTCCATGGTGGGATATCTGGCTGGCTGGGTGGGAAGGAGGACTTGCAGCACTGACCATAGTCACAAGCACCTCCCCTCACACACCCCTCAACACAAACTCCACAGAACCCACCTGGGAGAATGCAATGCCTCACATCCTAACTCAAGATCCCACAAAGAACCTCCACCCTGGGTAATGTTGTGTGAAGCACAGGGACACTCTTGGGACTTTTAGCCAAACAACTGCCAGGACAACACTCCCAGCCATCCTGTCAGCACAGGCAGCCCACCCCACAGGGAAGCAGAGTCAAAAGGAAGGAAGCATGGGCATGCTGGGAAGGGGGGTGGAGGCAATAGCATGATGGGAGTCGTAGGCACAGCTCTATATCCCCCACCACATGGCCCAGCAAGCTCACACTCACGCATGCACATCCCACAGAGAGTGGAAAGGCCCATCAAAGATGTCTGACACTGTTGCTGTGTCGTGGGGAGCACAAGGGCATGCTGGGAACTGCACACCAACCAACAGCAGGACACCACTGTCAGCCATCTTGCCATTGCTCTCACACCCACACACACTGAACTCCCCACAAAAGCAAGTAAGTATGGGAATGCTGGGAAGTGGGGCGGAGGCAATAGCATGATGGGAGTCATAGTCACAGACATAGCTCACCCCCACAACTGTCCCATCAACACCACCCTGAACCATGCACACATCACAGGGAGTGGAAAACAACTGACAAGATGGCTGACACTGGCTACTGCTGTGGGGAGCACAAGGGCATGCTGGGAACTGCACACCAACCAACAGCAGGACACCACTGTCAGCCATCTTGCCATTGCTCTCACACCCACACACACTGAACTCCCCACAAAAGCAAGTAAGTATTGGATTGCTGGGAAGTGGGGTGGAGGCAATAGCATGATGGGAGTCATAGTCACAGACATAGCTCACCCCCACAACTGTCCCATCAACACCACCCTGAACCATGCTCACATCACAGGGAGTGGAAAACAACTGACAAGATGGCTGACACTGGCTACTGCTGTGGGGAGCACAAGGCCCTGCTGGCAACTGTGCAATAACCAACAGCAGGACACCACTGACTGACATCCTGAAAGACAACTTCCACTCCCTGCAATGCAAGCACAGTCCATGGTGGGATAACTGACTGTCTGGGTGGGAAGGAGGGCCGGCTGTCAACCAAATACAACCAATGCAGACCATGTTCACACCCCAACAAATACATAGAAATGCCCAAATAATGCAGGACAATGTGCTACACCAATATCAACCCCTGACTGTGACGACTTAGGACAATGCAATGTACAGGCCCGCACCCAGAGGCACAGTCACAACTGTCAGGTGTGTCAACCATTGATGCCTGCAGAAACATAACATACATTGTGTGTGTCTCCCAAAAACAGGTGATGATGGGGACACAGCAGCAGACGCTGAGGAGTCCCAGTCCCAGGCTCAAGAGGATGCGGAGCTCACTGGTGTCGTACAGCCTCTGCCCTCCTCGGACGAAGAAGACCAACCTGGCACATCCGGTGCAAGTCAACATGCAGCACCAGCAGGACCACCAGCTGCAGCACCAGCAGGACCACCAGCTGCACCCCTGCACCCACCCCTCCAACGACTGTCATCACAAATACCATCCCTGCCGACATAGACAGAACAAGGAGCAACACCAGCACAGGGACCCTGGACCAACGTGGGGCCATGGACACCACCACCACCACCAACCCCCAAGGGGGACCAGGGTCATCTGTGCGTGCCACTGCACGCACTGCACATGTCGGCAGGGGTGGTGGGAGGGGTGGGAGACAGAGGTCGCTGCTTGCAGAGGTTGCTGGTGTGCATGATGACCCACAACTGGTACGCATAGCCGATGCGTACCAGTCCAGCACCGGAGATCTCAGCCAGGTAGTGGGTCTCCTCAGAGACATGAAACAGCAGCAGGCTACCCATCATGCCCGCTTGGACTCACACATGTCCCGCGTGGAGTCCAAGTGGGACGCACTGCAAGAGATGACGGCGGTGCACAGGGACATTTTACAATGCCTCCGCCAGATGAACAACAACCAGTCTACACCTCCCTGTGTGCCAACAACATCTGGTGCTGAACAAACTGCAACTGCCACAGGGAGGGAGGATGACTCTGGCGGAGAGTCCCCTGCACCGCAGCAGCCTGTACTTGAGGGGCCCTCCCAAAGAAGAGGGGTCGTCCGAGGAGGGGCAAGTGAGAGGCCGATGGCCAAGTGCAACTCCCAGGAAGCCTGAACCTGTTCTGGATGTTCACCTTTGTGCACAAACTGTTCACCCTGTTGACGGCAACACAACTCCCACACATTACATGGGGAGTACAAGTTGGACCAATGTCTCAGACAACTGTGGCCCTGATACTGGGGATTTTGTCTACCAGGACTTTCAATTCACCTAGGAACTTCTGATTGCAAGATATATGTACAGCACTAACCATCCTATGCACTATTCACACAAATGTATCACAATAAACACACTAATACACCATACTTGCCTCTGTTGTGATTCCAACGTGGGTGCTGTCATGGGGATTATGAACTGCAAAATTACACTGTGTATGCGAACTGCAACAGCAAGTACAACACAGGCATGTGAGTAAAGGCAACGTGACACATATGAGGGAGACACACCACCAGGGCTACACAACACATACACACCTAGGCCATCTGACTCATTGCCTACACTGATGTTGCCAGGGAAGACGGTGCAATGCACAGACACCACACCTATTCCCAGTTGTAGTCAAGTAGCCCACAGGTGCAGTAAGCAAATGTCAGTCAAATGTGTGACCACAGACAACGCACATCACAAAGTGAAGCACAGGTTTATTACACAGTTGCAACATGTCGTAACCACTACAGATGCAAGGTAATCCCACCTGGCAGCGGGCACACAGTCAACAACTGTAGAAGGAAGGAAGTCCATGGGTGTTGCGCACATCACCTGTAGGGACACAACAGCTACCACCCTGGAAGTACAATCACGTCGTCGGTGGACACAGTTGACCAAACGAATCTGAAAGTACCCTGTGAAGGACAGAAATGACACACAGTCAAAAGCAATGGAGAACAGGACAGAACAGCAAAACTCATGCACAATACATGTTACAAGATACCCACCCAGAACCAAGTTAGCATGTCAACACTGTTGGGGAGTACAGACCACCTGTAAGCACACATCGCTACACACATCCAGTCAAGTAGCCCATGGACACACTCCAACAGCACCAGAGCACCACCTACACATATCATGCCAACTCACATCATTGACATGACACCTCAGGATACTCACATTCAGCTAAAGAAGTTGGTGATGAGCTGTGTGCGGACATCACCCTCATCATCATCATCATCATCACTGGCATCGTGGTCCAGGCCAGGATCCTCCACAGGTGGCGGATGTTGGTCATTGTCATCCTGGATGAGAGGCAACTCCTTCCGCACTGCCAGGTTGTGGAGCATGCAGCAGACGATGATAATCTTGCACACTTTCGCTGGGGCATATGGGAGGGACCCTCCTGTCTTGTCGAGGCAGCGGAAGCGGCTCTTCAGGAGACCAAATGTCCGCTCAATCACTCTCCTGGTCCGACCATGTGCCTCATTGTAGCGCATCTGGGCTGGTTTCACAGGGTTCCTGAGGGGTGTCAGCAACCTCGGCATGTTGGGGTATCCCGAGTCACCTACGGACAGACAAGTGCACATTAGCTGACTTGGAAAAGTGGGCGGAATACTACAGATCAGATCACACACAATGGCACAAAGTCAGTACACACCGACAAGCCAGGCACGCTGGTTCTGCATCTGTGCCATCATCCTGGGGATGCGACTACTCCTCATCACAAAGGCATCGTGTGCTGAACCAGGGAAACGGGCACACACGTGTGTGATGGTCATATCTGCAAGACACACCACCAGTGCATTGACCGAGTGGTAGTGCTTGCGGTTACGGTAGGCCTGCTCCTGGGCCTGTGGTGGTACCAAAGCCACATGTGTCCCATCAATGGAGCCAATGACATGCGGCATCCTCCCCAGGGCATAGAAGTCACTCTTCACGTCAGTGAGTCGTTGCAGTCTAGGGAAATAGATGTACCGGTTCAGGAATAGCAACATTGCCTCCAAAACATCGCGGAGCACACGGCTCAACATGGTCTGTGACATCCCACCAGCAGTCGCCACAGTATGTTGGAAGGTACCGGTGGCAAAGAAGTGTAGGGCTGCCATCACCTTCACCTTGGGGGTCAGCGCTGTAGGATACGGCCGGCCAGGCTGCAAATGTGGGGCCAACTGCACTGCCAAATCCTCAATCAGCTGCCTGGTGAAGCGGTACCGTCGGATGCTGTCCCGTTCCACCATCGTTGCCAGGTCTGGGAATGGTCGATGGACAGCAGGAGCCTCTGCAGTGCAGAGGAGAAGAAAGCAAGATTGTCAGTCACCCCACATATGCGGCATTGAACACACTCAATATCACAACATACATCATTATGAGGCACAACTACATGAAGTGTGCAGTTCCATAAGGACATGTATGGTACATACATGGCCAACATCTGTCATCACGGTTCAACAAGTGGCATCAATAAGTCCCAGGTTGGCCCATTGGATATCATGAGGCCATGTCACAGTTCCCATCTCCTGCTGCCGTGTCACAATCACCCCCCACAGTGACATGTGAGGACAGATGTGCCCCAGGCATCACAGCTCAACGACAGGTACATTCCCAGGGACCCTGTATTGCCACATGGACACTGGCATTACATGGAGTATCAGGTATACATCAGAGCAAAACAACCATGACCCCCACAGGTAGTGGTCCCACTTGCCACTGCAGGACAGACATGGACGTCTGTGACACACACACGCACAACATCAAAGTCCATGCACACACAACGTGGATGTGGAGACTGTCTCCCATTGTGCACATGAAATCAGAGACATTGTAAACACTACATGCACACAGACTGTGGAGGACCATCACTATTGTGCCACTGGGACACCCTGGCTCAAACATACCGTCCCACATGGGACTCACAGGGTATGTGACATGACATACACATACACCACCGTGAAATGTGACCATGGCACATGCACAGATATGAACAGTTGCACATCACAGTGGTCATGTACACGTAACACCCAGGATCCTGTCCCCATGAACACGTGCACAGCCTGGGGGTGGCTGCCCCCAGGTGACACCCACAGGACAACATGTACACCAACATACACACAATAGGAAATGCAGCCTTACATGCCTTATGATACAGTTTGGACAGGCTGTCGTGTTGTAGGTGTGCCCCTCACTCCCTGGGAGCTATCTGTGGCTGGCATATGTTCATCTGAGACAGGCATGGTGACATATGCCAGTCACTTGTACAGGGATGCGTTGAACAGCAATGGACCGATCGGTGCCCCCGGACGGCCCATTGCATTCAATGTGTGCAGGTACGCGTTGTACCCCTGTACGCGTTGTACGGCAATGGACCTATCGGTGCCCCCGGCCGGCCCATTGCATTCAATGTGTGCAGATACGCGTTGTACCCCTGTACGCGTTGTACCGCAATGGACCGATCGGTGCCCCCGGCCGGCCCATTGCATTCAAAGTGTGCAGGTACACGTTGTACCCCTGTACGCGTTGTACCGCAATGGACCGATCGGTGCCCCCGGCCGGCCCATTGCATTCAATGTGTGCAGGTACGCGTTGTACCCCTGTACGCGTTGATCAGCAATGGACCGATCAGCGCCCCGGCCGGCCCATTGCATTCAATGTGTGCGGGTACGCGTTGTACCCCTGTACGCGTTGATCAGCAATGGACCGATCGGTGCCCCCGGCCGGCCCATTGCATTCAATGTGTGCAGGTACGCGTTGTACCCCTGTACGCGCAGTACCGCAATGGACCGATCGGTGCCCCCGGCCGGCCCATTGCATTCAATGTGTGCGGGTACGCGTTGTACCCCTGTACGCGTTGATCAGCAATGGACCGATCGGTGCCCCCGGCCGGCCCATTGCATTCAATGTGTGCGGATAAGCGTTGTACCCTGTACGCGTTGATCAGCAATGGACCGATCGGTGCCCCGGCCGGCCCATTGCATTCAATGTGTGCGGGTACGCGTTGTACCCCTGTACGCGTTGTACCGCAATGGACAGATCGGTGCCCCCGGCCGGCCCATTGCATTCAATGTGTCGGGTACGCGTTGTACCCCTGTATGCGTTGATCAGCAATGGACCGATCGGTGCCCCGGCCGGCCCATTGCATTCAATGTGTGCGGGTACGCGTTGTACCCCTGTATGCGTTGTACCGCAATGGACCGATCGGTGCCCCCGGCCGGCCCATTGCATTCAATGTGTGCGGGTACGCGTTGTACCCCTGTACGCGTTGTACCGCAATGGACCGATCGGTGCGCACCCATTGACAATGGCCTAGCCTGGCAACGGACGCGTTTTCGAAATTCGAATGAGTCGGTTGCTGGAAATTCAGTTGGTCACCCACAACAATGTTGCAAAATCATGTATGTCATGAAGTTGAAGATTTGAAGGATGCTGTGGGCGTGTATTGGTGCTGCTATTCCATGGATTGGCCAGATTCAGAAGATGCAAACGACTTGGACCTTTCACTTTGGACACATGGGACAGTATCTGCCTCTCCAGCACATATATATTGCTGGCTGTTCCCCTGAGAGCTCACTTTCCTGCACTACATGCTCCAGGACGACATCTGCCACTGCACTGCTGCTGTCTCTGCCCCCTCTGGACCCTGCAATGGCACGTACTGTGGAGAGAGCCCCAGCCTTCAGCCTTGAGGAGAACCAGGCCCTGCTGGACAGCCTACTTCCACAGTACAGCAAGCTGTATGGGACACCAGGGGAGCAGGTGAGTGTTCTGTGCACTGCCTTTCTGAATGTGCATTTTGTCTGACTAGCAAGGCTGAAAGTCTGCACGCCACTGGCTAGCAGGCTCACTGAGTAGTTGTCACCCCCCATAGTGTGTAGTGACATGCACTGGACAGGTATGGTGCAGTGACAGTGCATTTGAACAAGGTTTTACTTCCCATGCAATGATACCATGTAGTGACTTCTGGCAAACTGTCCATGGGCAGCGTTGCACTGCCTGTGTACATCATGTGCCCCTGTGATTGAGACATGTATATACAACTGTGTCATGCACGGATATCTTGCATGTGTAGTAATGGCCTTTTCACTTTGTCATCCTGACAGGTTAATGCCCATCGGAAGCAGGAGATCTGGAAGGACATCGTCCGGGCTGTCTGGTCCGTGGGGGTCTACAAGCGCCGGATCCGCAACTGCCAGAAGAGGTGGCAGGACCTTCGGGGCTGGACCCGGAGGATTGCACGGGTCCAGCTGAAGCTGTCGCCTCCTCGCAGGAGGGGCGGAACACGGACCCTGACCCCCCACATGCTCCAGATCCTGGCGGTGGTGTTTCCAGACCTGGATGGGCAGCTGAAGGCCAGACAGCAGCAAGGAGGGGGTGAGTCAAAGACTGCACTGTGAACTCTGTATTACATGCTATGTGCCCTCCTCTGGCCTGGTTAAACTGCCACAGTACAGCAGTCATGTTGTCCAGGAGCCATGTCCCTCTATTGTGCACTGCCCACTCCTCATCTGATACCCAGGTGTGGCCCTTACATTCAGGGAATTGTGTCACTTGGGACTGTGTCCTTGCAGTTTGCTTCACTAAAGGTGGGGGACAGCATCTGTTTCCCTAACTCTGTTGTGGGCATCATGGGTGGGTCCATTGTTCACACAACGCCTGTGTTCGGACATGTAATCTGCGTGTTGCTTTGATATGCGGTCCACTTGCTGAGCTGAGCCACCACATGTGCCTGGGGTATGTGGCACACGCCCATGCAGCGGGTGGGAACAATGTTTGGGCCCCAGGAGTGTACATATTACGTGTGTCACACATACATAGCCAGCTATCCACTGTCCAGGGCTCATCCCTCATTCATGTGGGGCAGGACAGTCATGCCTACTCCAGGCCATGCAATGCACTCTGTACTCCCACTCCCGTGTATCAGCTGACACATTGTGCGCAGTGATTTGACCCCTCAGGTGTCTGCCTCTGTGTCAGTGTGCTGTGGATTTGTTGCCAGGACTGCTGGGGTGTTTCTCGTTAGGGGCTCAGCATGCCACTGGAGATGTGACCATAGGAGACTATACTTGTGTGTCACATAGGTGTTTGATCAGCTGCCCGTGCAGACTGGGGTATGCGAATGTGAAGTTCAGGCAGCTGTTTACCATTCACAGCAGATTGTGAGGGGCTCAGGTTCAGAGGGTAGTGTCACAGGTCTCCCATATGTCCAATCGGTATGACCTGGACAGATGAGGGTTAAGATGATGTGTTGTGTGGGGGATGTACATGTGCACTTGTGCAGCTCCAGGACTTGCATTCCCCATGACCTACTATTGTGACACAGTGCACAGTGTTGTTGTCTGGCTGCCAAGTCATACATCACTGAGACAGTGATGTATGACTTAGCAGTCATGCCTCCGCCATGGCATGTGTCTACTTATTGGTGATCCTGCAGGGGAGTGACATGTGCTACATGCACACCATTGTGGCGATGGCTATCAGGACATGGGTGCATCATGGTGTCTGTCGCTGGTATGCATCACATGCATTTCCTATTTGACTCTGGGCATCCCTTTCATCCGGAAACCTGTACTGACTCAGTGGCAAGAGTTGTGATGTGTGCATGTCCACATGCTACACCGTGTCCTCTGCACTGTCCAACTACTGTGTAGGTGGTGCATGTGTCCACACTGGGGTGTTGCTATCCAACAGACACCAGACAGATGGGTGCAAGGCCATGTGGGATGTGAGTGCCATGGTTGGCATCAGACTGACAATTGGCTTCTCCTGTTCAGTTAGGGCACTTTTAGCAATGTTCAACTAATGATGCCAGGGCTTGCTCTGTAATGTGCTGTGCTCACAGTGGTGTGTGAGTTTGGTGCAGGTGACTGATGTCTGTCTGTTTCCCCATTGTTTGCAGATACATCCACGGCCACGGAAGGGGACAGCTCCACGGACCAGGAGGAGCCGGAGAGCCAGACTGGGTCAGCAGCCGAGGAGTGGTCGGAGGGACCCAGTGGCACGGAGGGCGAAGGGAGCCACACCGAGGAGTCCTCAGCACCATCCACCTCAGCTGAGGACCAGAGCAACTCGGAGGATGACTCCCTTATGGAGGCGGGTGTCAGCAGCCACCACACCCCAGCTAGTGTTGCTGTCCCCGCCACCACCAGCACCACCACTGCCCTCCCATTGGCTCCCATTCCCCAGGTCCGTGGAGGCTCCCATGTTCGGGAGCGTGTCTCCTTTGGGCCAGGCACCGCACCCCTGCCCCTGTGTCCCCTGCTGCCCTGAGTGAGGAGTCTGTGTACCTCCTTCGCCAGCTCCATGTAGGGCAGACAGCCATGCTGAGTGTCCTCCATGCGCACACCGCTCTGTTGACTCAGCTGGTGTCGTTCATGGAGGGCATCTCATCGGGCATGTCTGACCTACAGAGGGGCAATAGGTCCATGGACTCCTCCCTGACGGCAGCAGTGTCCCTCCTCAGACAGTCCCTCACCCCTCCTGCCTCTGCTCCATCCACACTCCCCAGCACCTTACCCGTCCCAAGCACACACACACCGGCACAGGCACACACCAGCACACACACGTCCAGCACACAGACACACACGCCACAAACAAAACGCACACGCACGCACAGTCAGGGGACTGAAACCAGACTCACAGGGGATGGGGCCCTGGAACACACACACGCACCCACGAGCACTGCGCAGTCCTCAGTTGCCTCTCCCTCCAAAGCACCCTCCCTTGCCTCACCTGCAACCCCAAAGACCCAGCGGCTCTTCCTCAGGGACCTCGGCCTCTTCCCCTCCGATCCAGCTGATACAGCATTCAGGGGGAAGAGGAAGCCCACCCACACGGAGCAGAGTGCCCCTCGCCCCCGGACACCCTCCCCCAGGCGCAGACGGACTGAGGCCCCCACCCGCAAGTCCCCCCGGAGTCGTAAGAGCAAGACCCCGCAGCCACCCTGCAGCTCAGGCACCAGGTCTCCTTCCTCCATCCCTCAGGCCCCCACTCCACAGGTGCCCCCACCACACCCTGCCCCAGGTTCCCCCACCCACAGATATACCATCCCCAAGAGGATCCGGCCTTCTCCCCCTGCCACTTGCTCTTCCGGCACCACACCCCCCGCTGCGCTTGTCTATGCCACTGATGTGGTGAGGGTGTCCTCCCCCTCTGTCCAGCCCACCTTGCCTGTTCCCCATTTTCCTCCTCTGGTGGTAGGCACTGCAGTGGAGTCCACTACCACCCTGTCTGACTTGGGCACTGCAGTGGCGGACCTGTCCACTCCATCTGCAGGGTCCACTGCAGTCGTGCCGGCACCCACAACATCTGAGTCATGCCCCCCAGTTGTGCCGGCACACACCATGTCAGACACCTCCACTGCAGTTGTCAGTGGCTCTCCAGCACCCACCACCCCTTCCCTGCTTCCTCCTGGTGAGCCCTGATCCTGTCCCTGCGGTGCCTGGCCTGCCCCCCCGGTTGCCCCTCCTAGTGGATTGTCCCTGGTTTTGTGCAGTGCAGGCATGCGTAGGGTGACATCTGCCACTGTCACCCTGTTTGGACTTTGACAATGGACTGGCCATTGGCCTTTGTGTTTTTCTGGACTTTCAGTTTACAATTCACACATATGCTGAATAAAGCAACTTTCTGTTCTCTAGTGCTTATGCTTCTGATGTACATGTTGTTGATGATGCTAATCATGCCCTTGCTGCAGTGATGGTGATATTTGGTCTCATGATAATGAAGTGTTACTGTGCAGGAACCCATGTGGTCCAGGGGGAATGTGTCCTATCCTGTGGTGTATCCATGTCATCCATAGCAGCATCTGAGGGTGTCATGTGTTCAGTATTTGGCAATGGGATTTCCTACTTACATTAGCAAATTCACATCTGTGGCTTCCACCCCTGCACATCTGTTGTGCCTGCCATTGTTCAATTCGCCTACTTCCCTGACCGTGTGGCCATCTCCACTGGACATGCAGGTTTGGGCATCAATGGGGAAGGACTCATCTGTGTTGTCAGTGCAACATTGCTATACAAGTGTGTTGGATCTGTGCTGATGATTTCGTTGGCACTTCCATGACCAGGCTGATGTGACGGGAGCCTTCATTTGGTGCTAATTGTTGATTGTGTGACCAAGTGCTCAGCTGACATGATGGGGCCCTACTGAGGCAACATATGGCACAGCTTTCCTCACACAGGAGTGGAGTCCCCTCATGGCAGTGTGTACTCCTGTGACATTGCCTGCGCCCAAGGTGTGTGTTGTATGAGCATGTCTGTGTGTTCACTTCCGTTTAGCTGTGCATGCTGTGATCCCTAGTGTTGTACCTGTTTGTGATGCTTGCTGAGTTGACCTATGTTCCCCTAAAGTCTTCTCCCTGGGTTCTCTGTGATGTGGGTGCATGGCACATTACTGGTCATCAGGGTGTCACCCATAGGTGTGTTTGCTGTCAGGGCTGAGTTTGTGTGCAGACGCAGATGGGTCACAGTCAGGTTTCCCCTTGGCACTTGTTGTTTGCCCCTGTCATGTGATTTCCAGTTTGTGTTATCTTTCAGTGATTGTGACACGTTGTGTGTGTGACTGCTGGCACTCCTCAGGGTCCGGGCTGCAATGTTGGTTGTTGTCTATGTGTGTTCTTTGTGGGTGACCTTGGCTTCTTCATTGGTGTGTGACTGTGGCTGGGATCCCATTGGTTGGTGTGGTATTGCCGTAATGTCCATGTACAGCGTAGTGTGCACTGTGTCAGACATTCAGGAGTCTTGTTGAGTGGCCATGTGTGATGTGTTTCTGCACCTTGGTTCCCACCCACCACCCTGGAATAGTCATGGGTGCATGTGCAATGTCACCAGTGCATGTGTGCTTCACTGCTGCACATTGTTGGAGGTCGAGGGGTGTGGTGTTGAGTGTGTGCAGATGAGAGTTGTTGCCCGGCTAGGCCCCTGCCTCCATGTTGGCCTTGGCTTACTGGCCGTGCTGATTGATTTGTGCTTGTGTAGGTGTGATGGTAGTTTGTTGCTCAGGACACATGACTGTGGTTCACAGTGTGAACGACATTTAGCTTTGTCATCACAGTGGGATTGTAATGCAGCCCAGGGTCACCACATTGTGGGGGCCCTGGGGGTAGTGCTGTGGTGTGTCTGTGTCTTGCTGTGTCAGTTGCTGTTCCTACGTGCCTGTGTGACATGTGTGATTTGTGCTCCCTCTCATCTGACAATGCCTGCTTGCCCACATAGGGGATTTGGATCCATGAGTTACCTTTGTGTGGCACTGTATGCACATCTGTATAATTGGTATTCAGGTCTCCTCATGTGTTGTGTGGTTGCCTGGGGACACTGGCACCCCCCTCACCTGTTGTGTATGATGTGCAGTGTGGGTCTGCCTGTTTGTGTTTGTGCATCTGCACCACTGCATTGGCATATCTTGGGTGTGCCATTGGATGTATGTAGTTTGGTGGGTTTCCCCTGCTGTCCCTGGGACTCCTAGGTCATCGGTCAGCACAATGATCATGGTTTGTGTGTCCCATTGCTGCCATGGTTTGGTATCTGTTCACCTCACATCTACAGTCTCCACAGGGTATCTGCAATTGTGTGCCCATTGGTGCAAATATGTGGGTCTGCATTCTGTTGGTCACTTCTGTCATTGTGTCATTGATGAATGTTGACAGTGTCAGCCCCCATGGGTGTTGTTTGTCTGCACATGGCCAAAGGTATGTGTTATTTGCACTGCAGTATTTGCCTCCCCCAATTTATGTTGCAATGGGACACATGCACTACTTTGCCACTGATGTGTTTTTTATGTTCTGTTACCAGGAATCATCCATGCAGTTTGGCAGTTGCAGCTTTTTCTTTGTCAACACTTACATTTTGGTCACTGTGATGATGGGGGTTTGGACCCCATTGCCACAATGTTCAAAATGTGCTTCAGCTATGGGCCCCACACTTACATTTTGGTCACTGTGATGATGGGGGTTTGGACCCCATTGCCACAATGTTCAAAATGTGCTTCAGCTATGGACCCCACACTTACATTTTGGTCACTGTGATGATGGGGGTTTGGACCCCATTGCCACAATGTTCAAAATGTGCTTCAGCTATGGGCCCCACACTTACATTTTGGTCACTGTGATGATGGGGGTTTGGACCCCATTGCCACAATGTTCAAAATGTGCTTCAGCTATGGACCCCACACTTACATTTTGGTCACTGTGATGATGGGGGTTTGGACCCCATTGCCACAATGTTCAAAATGTGCTTCAGCTATGGACCCCACACTTACATTTTGGTCACTGTGATGATGGGGGTTTGGACCCCATTGCCACAATGTTCAAAATGTGCTTCAGCTATGGGCCCCACACTTACATTTTGGTCACTGTGATGATGGGGGTTTGGACCCCATTGCCACAATGTTCAAAATGTGCTTCAGCTATGGACCCCACACTTACATTTTGGTCACTGTGATGATGGGGGTTTGGACCCCATTGCCACAATGTTCAAAATGTGCTTCAGCTATGGACCCCACACTTACATTTTGGTCACTGTGATGATGGGGGTTTGGACCCCATTGCCACAATGTTCAAAATGTGCTTCAGCTATGGGCCCCACACTTACATTTTGGTCACTGTGATGATGGGGGTTTGGACCCCATTGCCACAATGTTCAAAATGTGCTTCAGCTATGGACCCCACACTTACATATTGGTCACTGTGATGATGGGGGTTTGGACCCCATTGCCACACTGTTCAAAATGTGCTTCAGCTATGGACCCCACACTTACATTTTGGTCACTGTGATGTTGGGGGTTTGGACCCCATTGCCACAATGGTCATGGCCTGCTTGCATTGTGGGGGCCACACACATATATGTGTGGCACATGTGATAGGGGGTCACATTGTATGTTCAAAGTCATGTTCAGTGTTGTAGGCATTTGACACAGTCTACACACGCTTGTCATGGTGTTGGGGGATGTCTTTTTCTTGCATTCCCTAGGTTGTGGTGTGCTGGTTGTGTCATGCATTGTCCATCCTATGAGTGGGGGTGGTGTTGGTGGTAGGCATCCAGCCCCCATGGGAAGAGGTGGTAGTAGTGACAGGCATCCAGCCCCCCCCTGGGTAAGGGTGGTAGTAGTGGTAGGCATCTGGCACCCCCATGGCTAAGGGTGGTAGTGGTGGTAGGCATCCAGCCCCCCTGGCTTAGGGTGGTAGTAG
Organism: Calotriton arnoldi; assembly: GCA_963921515.1. Classification (NCBI taxonomy): domain Eukaryota; kingdom Metazoa; phylum Chordata; class Amphibia; order Caudata; family Salamandridae; genus Calotriton; species Calotriton arnoldi. The sequence continues at coordinate 22,202 of CAWUFW010018149.1, forward strand.
TGGTAGGCATCTGGCACCCCCATGGCTAAGGGTGGTAGTAGTGGTAGGCATCCAGCCCCCCCTGGGTAAGGGTGGTAGTAGTGGTAGGCATCCAGCCCCCCCTGGGTAAGGGTGGTAGTAGTGGTAGGCATCTGGCACCCCCATGGCTAAGGGTGGTAGTGGTGGTAGGCATCTAGCCCCGTGGCTTAGGGTGGTAGTAGTGGTAGGCATCTGGCACCCCCATGGCTAAGGGTGGTAGTAGTGGTAGGCATCCAGCCCCCCCTGGGTAAGGGTGGTAGTAGTGGTAGGCATCCAGCCCCCCCTGGGTAAGGGTGGTAGTAGTGGTAGGCATCTGGCACCCCCATGGCTAAGGGTGGTGGTAGTGGTAGGCATCCAGCCCCCCTGGGTAAGGGTGGTAGTGGTGGTGGGCATCTGGCACCCCCCTGGCTAAGGGTGGTAGTGGTGGTTGGCATCCGGCCCCCCCTGGGTAGGGGTGGTGGTGCGCATTCAGGCCCCTGTGTGCATATGTGGCATTGGTGATGGGCATCCCGCCCCTATGGTGCTGCTGTTGCTGGTGTAAGTAAATTCTGCATCCCTCTGTGTGTGTGTGATGTGTCGTGTACGTGTTGTATGTGTTTTGTGGTTGGTGTCTGACTTACCTTCTGCGCCGTACGCGTCCGTGCCTGTTCCGGTAGTAAATGTAGAATATTGGTATGATCGGGACGAAGGGATTCATGGTTGGTTCGTGTTGTTCGTCTTTCTCGTTGCTTCGCGTCGTCCTCGTCGCTTCGCGTCGTCCTTGTCGCTGGCGTGTTCGCCTCGTAGCCATGGATCGTGTTGTGGCGCGAATCGGAGCTTATGTGCGCCTCTCCAGGATGCTTTGACGTGCCGTGCGTATCGACGGGTTCGGCGCGTACGGAAAGCGCATCGTACTTGTTCGGCCGGACGGGGCTGCATTTTGGCTTCCGTGCGACTCGATTCTGCGTTTCCGGATTCGCCTCGGTCGGAGGACAAGACCTGGATTGGGTGAGTACGACTCGGCCGGATTCTGTGCTGTTGTGCGCATCGTACTTACTCGTTCGGTATGCTGTACGGATCGGTCGGGAAACAGGCATTCGCATGGCTTTTTTCCCGACCAAATGGTATTGGGTGCGCCTCCGACCGAGATCGGAATCGGCCCCTAAGTCAGAGAATGTGCTGGACATTAAACATATATAAATTACTATTCCCACTTCAGTCAGTATTAAATCAGGGAAGGTGCTGGACATTAAACATATATAAATTACTATTCCCACTCCAGTCAGTATTAAGTCAGGGAAGGTGCTGGACACTAAACATATAAAAATTACTGTTCCCACTCCAGTGAATATTAAGTCAGGGAATGTGCTGGACATTAAACATATATAAATTACTATTCCCACTTCAGTCAGTATTAAATCAGGGAAGGTGCTGGACATTAAACATATATAAATTACTATTCCCACTCCAGTCAGTATTAAGTCAGGGAAGATGCTGGACACTAAAGATATATAAATTACTATTCCCACTTCAGTCAGTATTAAGTCAGGGAAGGTGCTGGACACTAAAGATATATAAATTACTATTCCCACTTCAGTCAGTATTAAGTCTGGGAAGGTGCTGGACATTAAACATATATAAATTACTATTCCCACTCCAGTAAGTATTAAGTCAGGGAAGATGCTGGACACTAAACATATATAAATTACTATTCCCATTACATTCAGTATTAAGTCAGGGAAGATGCTAAACACTAAGGGGCCGATTCCGATTCAGGCCGGAAATCTCTCCGACCGAGCCGGACCCGGAGAGATTTCCGACCAAATCGGACCCTAGCAGTCCGACCGAACGAGTACGATGCGTTCGCATGCTATCGGACTCGATTCGGTCGGACTCCCATTGAAGTCAACGAGAGCCGGTCGTACAACGCGTACGCGGGCTCCCATTGACTCAATGGGTGCGAGGCGAACAAGGGCGCCCCCTACAGCGGGTACACGTTGAAGCGGGTCGCGCCGTACATGCACAGGTAGGGGGGACACATGGGTGCCCCCTATGTGCGACTCGCGCGGCTAGGCGTACAGGGGGGTCCGACACGGACCCCCAAAGTGTGGCTCCGACTGCTCTTTCGAGCCGGACGGCGCAAGTGGGTCGGACTGCTCACGGCGCGCATCGTACTTACCCGGCCGGGGAACGTATCCATTGCGCGGTGCGAGTCGTGTCCGTGCGAGTCGGTCGGAGCGGTCGGCTTTCGCGAACGAGTCGGTCGGTGCGGTTGGGTCTCGCGAACGAGTCGGTCGGAGATTTCGCATCGTACTCGCTCGCCCGGACGCACGTACGAATCGGTCGGGAAACAGGGCTCCGAATCGGATCCGGTAAAGCCGAATCCGATTCGGAGCCCTACCGGCCGAGATCGGAATCGCCCCTGAATATATATAATTTACTATTCAAACTCCACCAAATATTAAGTCCAAGAAAATGCTGGACACTAAACATATATATAAATTACTATTCCCACTCCACTGAGTATTAAATAAGGGAAGGTGCTGGACATTAAACATATATAAATTACTATTCCCACTCCAGTCAATATTAAGTCAGGGAAGGTGCTGGACATTAAACATATATAAATGACTATTCCCACTACAGTCAGTATTAAGTCAGGGAAGGTGCTGGACACTAAAGATATATAAATTACTATTCCCACTTCAGTCAGTATTAAGTCTGGGAAGGTGCTGGACATTAAACATATATAAATTACTATTCCCACTCCAGTCACTATTAAGTCAGATAAGATGCTGGACACTAAACATATAAAATTAATATTCCCACTCCAGCAAGTATTAAGTCAGGGAAGCTTCTGGACACTAAGGGGCCGAATCCGATTCGGGCCGGAAAAAATACCGACCGACTCGGTACGGGATTATAGTCCGACCGACACGTACCGGCGTTGCCCAACCTGGGAAGTACGATGAAATGCATGTGAATCATGACCGACTCGTACGGAACTCAAGCCGAACGACCGACCCGGACGGAAACAAGCTATCCGGCCGGGAAACCACGCGAATCGAACCGACCGACACGCACCAGGAATCAACCCGAACGAAACGTAACCGCGAACTCCGACCCGCGCAGTACGATGCAATGTGTGCAAAATCAGACCGATTCGCACGGAGCCCAAGCCGTACGACCGACACGCATACAAAACCCAGCCGAACAAACACAATACTCCGCGACCGACGCGTACGCCGCATATGAAACTGAGCTGAAACACAGCGGGAACGACTCGGAGAGGCGGGCACGAGATAACTGCAACGTCCTACTCGGTCAGAAGAACGACTCCTACATGCACAATAATCACAAATGAAAAAATACAAAAAAAGAGGGCCAAACAAGCAATGACAAAGCCAATAAATACAGGGGGTGAAAAAAATGGAACAAGGACACACCCCCAACTCCACCTACATAAAGGCCACAAATCCCTACCATGATCCTTTGCAAATTCCACTGACCTGCCAGCACAGAACACCAGCAAACAGCAGACACACACACAGCTCATCCAACACAAAAGCCACACACCATTAGCACCTCAACAAATAGCACCCTCACACACACACAGCAAAACCTACACACACACACCCTCACCTGCACACACACACACATCAATCATCACCATGCCCCTAAAGAAGAATCCAAAGTTCCTAGATAGTGAATTGGAAGTCATGGTAGACGAGATCCTGAGGGTAGAGCCACAGTTGTTTGGCACATTGGTCCAACAGACCCCCATGGCACAGAAAACCAAGATGTGGGCGAGGATCGTCGACAGGGTGAACGCACAATCACCATGTTTGCGCACAAAGGAAGACATCCAGAACAGGTGGTATGATGTGTGCAGGAGGGTCAGGGACCTACTGAAGAAGGATTACCTCCTGAGCCAGCACACCGGCAGTGGCCCTCCTGCCAAACCAGTATACCTCAGGCCCTGGGAGGAGAAGGTGCGGGCCATCCTACCACCAGTGAGCGTATATGGACTAACAAACATCCCAGAGCCTGGTGAGTACACAACTAATATACACAATATTGTATGCCAATACACACACATCACTGTCAAGGGGATAGTCAAACCATGCACCCCTAGCAAATCAACAGCAACCAAAAGATAATCATCCCAAAAAGTGTATGTTAGTCAGATAAACACAATACATGCCATGTCATAGTGATATGTAACTGTGTCATGACATGTACAAACCCAATACCAAATAGAGCTAGGCAATGGCACAAATCTAACCAACAAACACTGTCAGATATTTAGCCACCACTAGAACACCACCTCACAGGGAAGCTCACAGAAAGGAAGGAATCCTGTGTATGCTGGTGAAGTCAGTGTAGCCCAGAGCATGATGGGACTCGTAGTAACAGATAATGGGCAGCCTCACATTTGGACCATCAACACCACTCTGAACCATGCTCACAACACAGGGAGTGGAAAAGGACTGACAATATGGCTGACACTGGGTACTGCTGTGGGGAGCACAAGGCCCTGCTGGGAACTGGGCACCAACAAACAACAGGACCACACTGTCAGCCATCTTGCCATTGCTGTCACACTCACACATAGTGAAGTCCACTCAAAAGGAAGGAAGTATGGGCATGCTGGGAAGGGGGGTGTAGGCAATAGCATGATAGGAGTTGTAGTCACAGATATTGCTCACCCTCACAATTGGCCCATCAACACCACTCTGAACCATGCTCACATCACAGGGAGTGGATAAGGACTGACAAGATGGCTGACACTGGGTACTGCTGTGGGGAGCACAAGGCCCTGCTGAGAACTGTGCACCAACAAACAGCAGAACACCACTGCCTGACATCCTGAAAGCCAACTTGCACTCCCTGCAATGCAAGCACGTTGCATGGTGGGATATCTGGCTGGGTGGGAAGGAGGACTGACAGCACTGACCATAGTTACAAGCAGCTCTCCTCACACACCCCCTCAACACAAACTCCACACAACCCACCTGGGAGAATGCAATGCCTCACACACCAAATGAAGATCCCACAAAGAACCACCACCCTGGGTAATGCTGTGTGAAGCACAGGGACACTCTTGGGACTTGTAGCCAAACAAACGCAAGGACAACACTGTCAGCCTTCCTGTCAGCACAGGCACACTACCCCACAGGGAAGCAGAGTCAAAAGGAAGGAAGTACGGGCATGCTGGGAAGGGGGTGTAGGCAATAGCATGATGGGAGTTGTAGTCACAGATATTGCTCACCCTCACAATTGGCCCATCAACACCACTCTGAATCATGCTCACATCACAGGGAGTGGATAAGGACTGACAAGATGGCTGACACTGGCTACTGCTGTGGAGAGCACAAGGTCCTGCTGGCAACTGTGCAACAACCAACAGCAGGACACCACTGACTGACATCCTGAGAGTCAACCTGAACCCACTGCAAGGGTGGCATGCTTCATGGTGGAATAACTGGGCTAGGTGGAGAAGGATGGCCGGATGTCCACCAAATACAACCAATGCTGGCCATGCACACACCTCAACATTCACATTGAAATGCCCCAGGTATGCAGGACAATGTGCTACACCAATATCAACCTCTTACTGTGACAACTTAGGACAATGCAATGTACATGCTCGCATCCAGAGGTACAGTCACAACTGTCAGGTGTGTGAACCATTGATGCCTGTAGAAACATAACATACAATGTGTGTCTCTTCCAAATACAGGTGATGATGATGGGGACACAGCAGCAGGCGAGGAGGAGTCCCTGTCCCAGGCTCCGGGGGACACTGAGTTCACTGGTGTGGAACAGCCTCTGCACTCCTCGGATGGCGAAGACCTACCTGGCCCCTCCGGTGTGAGTCATCATGCAGCACCAGCAGGACCAACATCTGCACCCCCTGCACCCACCCCTCCAACAACTGCCAACACACAGACCACCCCCGCCGACACGGACAGACCAAGGACCACCGATGATAACAGCACAGGGCCCCAGGCCCCCGTGGAGCAACGGACAACAACACCACTAACAACCCCCAAGGGGGCCTTGGGTCACCTGTGCGTGCCACCGCAGGTCCTGCACGTGTCGCCAGGGGTGGTGGGAGGGGTGGTAGACATAGGTCGCTGCTTGCAGAGGGGTCTGGACTGCATGATGACCCACAACTGGCATGCATCGCTGATGCGTACCAGGATAGCACCGGAGAGGTCAGACAGGTAGTGGGGATCCTCAAGGACATACAACAGCAGCAGGCTGCCCATCATGCCCGCTTGGACTCCCACATGTCCCGTGTGGAGACACAGATGTCTCGCATGGAGTCCAAGTGGGACACATTGCAAGAACTCACAGCGGTGCATAGGGACATATTGACATGCCTCCGCCAGATTAGCACCAACATGGCCACACCTCCCTGTGTGCCCACAACATCTGGTGCTGCAACAACTGACACCGCCACAGGGAGGGAGGAGGACTCTGGCGGAGACTCCCCTGCACCGCAGCAGCCTGCACGTGAGGGTCCCCCCCAAAGAAGAGGGGTCGTCCGAGGAAGGAAAACTGAGAGGTTGATGGCCACGTACATCCCCCAGGAAGCCAACACCTGTTCCGGAAATTCTCCTTTGTGTGCAAACTTTTCACCCTGTCGAATGCAACACAACTCTCCCACATGACATGGGGAGTTCAAGTTGGACTAATGTATCATATGACTGTGGACTTCACTCAGGACATTTCTGCTACCAAGACTTCCAACTCATCTGGGAACTTTGGATCACAATCCCAATGTACAGCACCCACCATCCTGTGCACTATACACACACACATTTCTGTAAATAAAATCACTAGTACACCATACTTGCCTCTGTTGTTATTCAAATGTGGATACTGTTATGGTGATGATGATCTGCTAAATTGCTACAGCAAGTACAACACCGTCATGTGAGTCATGGTGACGTGACACATATGAGGGAGACACACCACTAGGGCTACACAACACAGAGACACCAGGGCCATCGGACTCATCGCCTACAGTGATGTTGCCAGGAAATACTGTGGAATGCACAGACACCACACCTATTCAGAGTCTGTGTCAACTAGCCCACAGGTGCAGTAAGCACAAGTCAGTCAGATGTGTGACCACAGACAACTCACATCCCAAAGTGAAGCACAGGTTTATTACACATTTGCAACATGTTGTTTCCACTACAAATGCAAGGTAATCCCACGTGGCAGTGGCCACACAGTCAACAAGTGCAGAAGATATGAAGTCCAGGGGTGTGTGGCACATCACCTGTAGGGAAACTACTGCTGCCACCCTGAAAGCTGAATCATGGTGTCGGGGGATCCAAGTTGACCAAAGTACTCAGTAAGCACCCTGTGAAGGACAGACATGACACACAGGTAAAACCACTGAAGAACAGGACAGAACTGCAATACTCATGCCCAATCCATGTCACAAGACAACTACACAAAACCAAGTTAGCATGTCAAAACTGTTGGGGAGTACATACTACCTGTAAGGACACATTGCTGCACGCATCCAGTCAAGTAGCACATGGCCACACTCAAACAGCACCAGAGCACCACCCACACATATCATGCAAACTCACATCATTCACATTACATCTCCCTGGATACTCACATTCAGCTGAAGAAGTTGGTGATGAGCTGTGTGCGGACATCACCATCATCATCATCATCATCATCATCACTGGCATCGTGGTCCAGGCCAGGATCCTCCACAGGTGGCGGACGTTGGTCATCGTCATCCAGGATGAGAGGCAACTCCTTCCGCACTGCCAGGTTGTGTAGCATGCAGCAGACGATGACAATCTTTCACACCTTTGCTGGGGCATATGGGAGGGCCCCTCCTGTCTTGTCCAGGCAGCGGAAGCTTCTCTTCAGGAGACCAAAGGACCGCTCAATCACTCTCCTGGTCCGACCATGTGCCTCATTGTAGCGCATCTGGGCTGGTGTCACAGGGTTCCTGAGGGGTGTCAGAAACCACGGCATGTTGGGGTATCCGGAGTCAACTACGGACAGACAAGTGCACATTAGCTGATTTGGAAAAGTGGGTGGTATACTACAGAGCAGAACACACACAATGGTACAAAGTCAGTACACACCGCCAAGCCAGGCACGCTGGTTCTGCATCTGTGCCATCATCCTCGGGATGCGACTACTACTCATCACGTAGGCATCGTGTGCTGAACCAGGGAAACGGGCACACACATGTGTGATGCTCATATCTGCAAGACATACCACCAGAGCATTGATCGAATGGTAATGTTTCCGGTTCCGATATGCCTGCTCATGTGCCTGTGGTGGTACCAAAGCCACATGTGTCCCATCAATGGAGCCAATGACATGTGGCATCCTCCCCAGGGCATAGAAGTCACTCTTGACGTCAGTGAGTTGTTGACGTGTAGGGAAATAGATGTACTGGTTCAGGCATCTCAACATTGCCTCCAAAACATCGCGTAGCACACTGCTGAACATAGTCTGTGACATCCCACCGGCAGTCGCCACAGTGTGTTGAAAGGTACCGGTGGCAAAGAAGTGTAGGGCTGCCATTACCTTCACCTTGGGGGTCAGCGCCGTAGGGTACGGCCGGCCAGGTTGCAAATGTGGTGCCAAGTGCACTGCCAAATCCTCAATCAGCTGCCTGGTGAAGCGGTACCGTCGGATGCTGTCACGTTCCACCATCGTTGCCAGGTCAGGGAATGGTCTATGGACAGCTGGAGCCCTGCAGTGCATAGGTTGAGGAAAGAAAGATTGTCAGTCACCCCACATATGTGCCATTCACCATACTCAATTTCACATGATACATCATTACGAGACACAAGTACTTGATGTGTGTGCCGTTCTGTTCGGACATAACTCGCACCTACATGGCCATCATCTAACTTCTCAGTACAACATGTGTGGACAACAGGTTCCAGGTTGTGCTATGGGAAACCATTAGGCTGTGTCACAGTACCCATTTACTGCTGTCACGTTCACACACACACCACAGTGACATGTCTGGACAGATGCGCCACAGGCATCACAGCTCATTCACAGGTAGATTCTCAGGGACCCTGCCTTGCCACATGGACACTGGCATGACATGGCGTATCATGTACACGTCAGAAAAACAAACATGACTCCCACAGGTAGTGGCCCCTGTCGCCTACGCAGGACAGACATGGACGCCAGTGACGCACAACATCAAAGTCCATGCACAAACAACGTTGATGTGGAGACTGTCTCCCATCGTGCACATGGAATCAGAGACATCGGAAACACAACATGCACACAGACTGTGGAGGGACATCACTATTGTGGCAATGGGTCACCCTGTGACATACATGCCTTCCCCCATGGGACCCTGGGGGTATGTGACATGTCTCACACATACACAACCTGGAAATGTGACCATGCCACATGCTCCGAAATGAACTGTTGCACATCACAGTGGTCATGTGCACAACACACAAAGGACCCTGTCCCCATTAACACATGCACAGCCTGGGTGTGGCTGCCCACAAGTGCCACCACAGAAACCACATGTCAACCCCCATACACAGAAAAGGTAATGCAGCCTTACATGCCTTAGGAAACAGTGTGGACTGGGTGTGGTGTTGTAGGTGTGCCCCTGGGTCTCTGGCAGGTATATGTGGCTGGCATACGTTCACCAGTGACAAGCATGGTGACATATGCGACTGACCTGTACAGGTACGTGTTGTACAGCAATGGACTGATCGGTGTGCCCGGCCGGCCCATTGCATCTGTTGTGAGCGGGTACGCGTTGTACAGCAATGGACCGATCGGTGTGCCCGGCCGGCCCATTGCATCTGTTGTGAGCGGGTACGCGTTGTATCCCGAAATACGCGTTGTACAGCAATGGACCGATCGGTGTGCCCGGCCGGCCCATTGCATCTGTTGTGAGCGGGTACGCGTTGTATCCCGAAATACGCGTTGTACAGCAATGGACTGATCGGTGTGCCCGGCCGGCCCATTGCATCTGTTGTGAGCGGGTACGCGTTGTACAGCAATGGACCGATCGGTGTACCCGGCCGGCCCATTGCATCTGTTGTGAGCGGGTACGCGTTGTACAGCAATGGACCGATCGGTGTACCCGGCCGGCCCATTGCATCTGTTGTGAGCGGGTACGCGTTGTACAGCAATGGACCGATCGGTGTACCCGGCCGGCCCATTGCATCTGTTGTGAGCGGATACGCGTTGTACAGCAATGGACCGATCGGTGTCACCGGCCGGCCCATTGCATCTGTAGTGAGCGGGTACGCGTTGTACAGCAATGGACCGATCGGTGTACCCGGCCGGCCCATTGCATCTGTTGTGAGCGGGTACGCGTTGTACAGCAATGGACCGATCGGTGTGCCCGGCCGGCCCATTGCATCTGTTGTGAGCTGGTACGTGTTGTACAGCAATGGACCGATCGGTGTGCCCGGCCGGCCCATTGCATCTATTGTGAGCGGGTACGCGTTGTATCCCGAAATACGCGTTGTACAGCAATGGACCGATCGGTGTGCCCGGCCAGCCCATTGCATCTGTTGTCAGCGGGTACGCGTTGTACAGCAATGGACCGATCGGTGTACCCGGCCGGCCCATTGCATCTGTTGTGAGCGGGTACGCGTTGTACAGCAATGGACCGATCGGTGTGCCCGGCCGGCCCATTGCATCTGTTGTGAGCGGGTACGCGTTGTACAGCAATGGACCGATCGGTGTACCCGGCCGGCCCATTGCATCTGTTGTGAGCGGGTACGCGTTGTACAGCAATGGACCGATCGGTGTGCCCGGCCGGCTCATTGCATCTGTTGTGAGCGGGTACGCGTTGTATCCCAAAATACGCGTTGTACAGCAATGGACCGATCGGTGTACCCGGCCGGCCCATTGCATCTGTTGTGAGCGGGTACGCGTTGTATCCCGAAATACGCGTTGTACAGCAATGGATCGAACGGTGCGCACGCGTTGGCTGGGGCCTGGCATGCCAACGGACGCGTATTCAAAGCTTCAATGAGTCTGATGCAGTGAATTCAGCTGGCCAGCCACAACAATGTTGCAAAATCATGGGTGTCATGAACTTGGATTTTTGAAGGATGCTGTGGGCGTGTATTAGTGCTGCTATTCCATGGATTGGTCAGATTCAGAAGATTCAAATGACTTGGACCTATCACTTTGGACACATGGGACAGTATCTGCCTCTGCAGCACACATATAATGCTGGCTGTTCCCCTGAGAGCTCACTTGCCTGCACTACATGCTCCAGGACGACATCTGCCACCAACACTGCTGCTGTCTCTGCATCCTCTGGCTACTGCAATGGCACGTACTGTGGAGAGAGCCCCAGCCTTCAGCCTTGAGGAGAACCAGGCCCTGCTGGACAGCCTCCTTCCACAGTACAGCAAGCTGTATGGGACACCAGGGGAGCAGGTGAGTGTGCTGTCCACTGCCTTACTAATTTTGCATGTTGTCTGACTAGCAGGACTTACAGTGTGCACACCACTGGCTAGCATGCTCACTGAGTAGTTCTGAGCCCCCAAAGTGTGTAGTTACATGCACTGAACAGGTACAGTGCAGTAACAGTGCATTCCAACAAGGTTTACTTTCCATGCAATGATACCATGTAGTAACTGCTGGCAAACTGTTCATAGCCATCGTTGCACTGCCTGTGTACATCATGTGCCCCAGTGATTGAGACATGTATATCCAACTGTGTGATGCACGGATATGTTGCATGTGTAGTAATGGCATTTTCACTTTGTCATCCTCACAGGTTGATGCCCACCAGAAGCAGGAAATCTGGCTGACCATCGCCCAGGCAGTAAGATCCGTGGGGGACTACAAGCGCCGGATCCGCAACTGCCAGAAGAGGTGGCAGGACCTTCGAGGCTGGACCCGGAGGATCGCAAGGGTCCAGCTGAAGCTGTCGCCTCCTCGCAGGAGGGGCGGACACCGGTCCCTGACCCCCCACATGCTCAGGATCCTGGCGGTGGTCTTCCCTGACCTGGATGGGCAGCTGAAGGCCAGACAGCAGCAAGGAGGGGGTGAGTCCATGACAGCACTGTGCACTTTGTCTGACATGCTATGTGCCCTCCTCTGGCCTGGTTAAACTTCCCCAGTACATCAGTCTTGTGGTCCAGGACCCATGTCCCTCTATTGTGACATGCCCACTCTTCATCTGATACGCATATGTGTGGCCCTTACAGTCAGGAAATTGTGTCACTTGGGGACTGTGTCATTGCATTTTGCTTTGCTCAAGGTGGGGGACAGCATTTGTTCCGGTGACTATGTTGTGGGATTCATGGGTGGGTCAATTGCTCACACAATGCCCAAGTCCTGACATGTAATCTGGGTGTAACTTTGATATGTGGTCCACTTGCTGATCTGATTCACCACATGTCCCTGGGGTATTTGGCACACCCCCATGCTGTGGGTGGGAACAATGTTTGGGCCTCAGTAGTATGTATATCAAGTGTGTCACACATGCTTAGACACCTGCCTACTGTCCAGGACTCATCCCTCTTACAGGTGGAGCTGGACAGTCATGCCTACTCCAGGGCATACAATAGACTCTGTACTCCCACTCCCGTGGATCATCTGACATGTTGTGATCAGTGACATGTTCCCTCAGGTGTCTTCCTCTGTGTCAGTGTGCTGTGGCTTCGTTGTCAGGACTACTGGTATGTTTGTCGGTTAGGGTTCAGCATGCCATCTGAGATGTGACCATGTGAGACGATACTTCTGTGACTTATAGATGTTTGATCACTTGACTGTGCACACAGGTGTATGCGACTGTGACTTTCAGGCAGCTGTTATTCATTCACAGCACACTGTGAGGTGCTCAGGTTCTGGGAGTTGTGTTTCATGTCCCCCATATGTCCAATTGGCATGACGTGGACAAATACTAGTTCAGATGATGTGGTGTGTGGAGGATGGACATGTGCACTAGTCAGTTACATAACTTGCATTCCCCATGTCCTAGGATTGTGACACAGTGCAGACTGTTGTTGGCAGGCTGCCATGGCCATGTGACTGGAGACAGTGATGTATGACTTTGCAGGCATGCCTGTGTCATGGCATTAAACTTCCTAAGAGTGATCTTGCAGGGGAGTGACATGTGCAACATGCACCCCATTGTGGCATGGACTATCCGGACATGGGTGCATCATGGTGTCTGGTGCTGGTATGCATCACATGCATTTCTATTTAGACTCTGGCCATCCCTTTCTCCGGACACCTGCACTGACTCAGTGGCAAGAGATGTGATGTGTGCATATTCACATACTTCACTGTGTTCCCTGCAATGTCCAACAACTGTGTAGGTGGTGCATGTGTCCACACTGGGGTCTTACCATCAGACAGGCACCAGACAGATGGGTGCAAGGGCAGGAGGGGTGTGAGTCCCATGGTTGACCATCAGACTGACAATTGGCTTCTCCAAATCTGTGTGAGGAGTTTTGGCAATGTTCTACTAAGGATGCCAGGGCTGGCTCTGTAAGTGCTGTACTTACTGTGGTGTGTGCGGTCAGTGCAGGTGACTGATGTTTGTCTGTTTCCCTAATTGTTTGCAGATACATCCACGGCCACAGGAGGGGACAGCTCCATGGACCAGGAGGAGCAGCGGAGCCAGACTGGGTCAGCATCCGACGAGTGGTCAGAGGGACCCAGTGGCACGGAGGGCGAGGGGAGCCACACCGAGGAGTCCTCAGCACCATCCACCTCAGCTGAGGACCACAGCAGCTCGGAGGATGACTCCCTTGTGGAGGCGGGTGTCAGCAGCCACCACACCCCGCTAGTCTGTCTGGCCCCGCCACCACCACCACCAGCACCGCCCTCCCATTGGCTCCAATTCCAGATGTCCGTGGAGGCTCCCGTGTTCGGGAGCGTGTCTCCTTCGTGCCAGGCACCACACCCCCTGCCCCTGTGTCCCCTGCTGCCCTGAGTGAGGAGTCTGTGTACCTACTTCGGCAGCTCCAATGCTGAGTGTCCTTCATGCACACACCACTCTGTTGACACAGCTGGTGTCGTTCATGGAGGGCATCTTGATAGGTATGTCTGCCCTACAGAGGAGCAATAAGTCCATGGACTCCTCCCTGACGGCAGCAGTGTCCCTCCTCCAGCAGTCCCTCCCACCTCCTACCTCTGCCCCATCCACACTTCCTGGCGCCCTACCTGTCCAAAGCACATGCACACCTGCACATTCACCCAAGCACACAGACACGAGCAGCACAGACACACCCAAAAGAAAGGCAAGACGTGCACACAAGCATCCTCAGGGGACAGATACCACACACACAGGGGATGTGGAACAGACACACACACAGGCATCCACAGTCACTCCGCAGTCCTCCAAATCCTCTCCCTCCAAGACCCCTTCCCTTGCCTCACCTGCAACCCCACCTACACAGCAGGTCTTCCTGTGTGACCTCGGCCTCTTCCCCTCCGATCCTGCAGATCTGGCATACCGGGGAAGAGGAAGTCCACCCACACAGAGGGGAGTGCCCTCGCCCCCGGACACCCTCCCCCAGGCGCAGGCAGACTGAGTACCCCATTCGGAAGTCCCCCGGACCAGGAAGGGCAAGACCCCACCACCACCACCACGCAGCTCCACCACCCAGTCTCTCTCCTCCATCCCCCAGGCCACCACTCCACAGGTTCCACCGCCACACCCTGCCCCAGGTTCCCCCACACACCGATACCGCATCCCCAAACTGCTTAGGCCCTCCCCCTGCCACTTGCTCTTCCACCCCCAACCCAGACGCACAGCCTGTTTGTGCCACTGGTGTGGAGACCGGGCCCCCCCCCTGTCCTGCCCACCTCATCTGCCCCCCCTTCCACTCCCTTGGAGGCATACACTGCAGTGGAGTCCACAACCACCCCGTCTGACTCGGGCACTGCAGTGGTGCCGGCCCCCCCTGAGTCAGACACCTCCAATGCAGTTCCTGGTGACACTCCTGCACCCACCACCCCTTCACTGCCTCACTCTGGCATCCCCTGATCCTGTCCCTGCGGTGCCTGGCCTGCCCCTTGTATGCCCCTCCAAGGGGGATGTCCCCTGTCCCTACCAGTGCAGGCAAGCAATGGGTGACAAGTTGTCACATATCACCCTGTTGGGACTGTGTATTTGGACTGGCCATTGGCCTTAGTTTAATTTGGACTTCTGATTTTTTATTGACATTTGCTGAATAAAGCCTATTTTTGTTTACTTGTGGTTTTTCTTTTGATGTACATGATGTACATGGTTATCATCATGCATTTGCAGTTGTAATAGTGTTCAGATCAGGGAAATGAAGTGTTGCAGTGATGGACTCCATGTGGTCCATGGGATGTGTGTCCTGTTGTAGTCTGGATCTATGGCATCCTCTGCTGCAGTCTGAGGGTGTGATGTTCAGCATATGACACAGGGATGTACGTTTTGCATTTGTAAATTAACATCTTTGTCTTACAGTGATGCACATCTGGTGGGCTTACCACTGTTCAATGTTCCTATTTCCCTGACTGTGTGCCCATCTCCACTGGACATGCAGTTTAGCACACCAATGTTGAAGGACTCATCAGTGTATACAGTGCACCTTGCTTGACACGTGTTTTGGGTGTATGCAGATGACTGACGTGACACTCCCGTACCCAGGCTGATGTGAGCAGAGCCCTCAGTGTGTTGTAGTTGTTGACTCACTGACCGAGTGTTCTGCCGACATGTTTGAGTCGTCCACAGACAAGGCTTGGCACAGCGGACCTTCCACAGCAGTGGAGTGCCCTCATGGCAGTGTGTAATCCCGTGACATTGCCTGGTCCCGTGTTTTGTGTTGTGTAAGCATGTCTGTGCGTGTACCCTTCCCTTTTCCTACACAGGCTGTGTCCCTACGGATGTTCCTGTTTCTGATGCTTGCTGAGTTGTTCTGTGTTCATCAAGCATCTTGGACCTGGTTACTCCGGGATGTGGGTGCATGGCTAACTAAGGTTCATCAGGTTGTCATCCCAGGTTGTCTTTGTTGTCAGGGCTGGGGATGTGGGCAAACGCAGATGGGATACATTCAGGATTCCCCTTGGCACTTGTTGGTTACACATGTCATGTAATTTCCAGTCTATGGTAGCTTTCAGTGATTGTGACACGTTGTGTGTGTGACTGCTGCCACTCCTCAGGGTCAGAGCTGCAATGTTGGATGTTGTGTATGTGTGTTCTTTGTGTGTCACCTTGTCTTCTTCATTGGTGTGTGACTATGGCCAGGATCCCATTGATTGTGGTGGATTTCACGTCATGCCCATGTACCGCGTAGTGTGCAGTGTGTCAGACATTCACGAGTCTTGTTGACTGGCCATGTGTGATGGGTTTCTGCACCTTAGTTCCCCCCACCACCCCTGGGATTGTCATGGGTGCATGTGCAATGTCACCAGTCCATGTGAGCTTCACTGCTGCACATTGGTGGAGATCAAGGTGTGTGGTGTTGAGTGTGTGCAAATGTGAGTTGTTGCACGGCTAGACCCCTACCTCCATATTGGCCATGGCTGGCAGGCCGTGCTGTTTGATTTGTGCTTGTGTAGGTGTGATGGTAGTTTGTTGCTCAGGACACATGGCTGTGGTTCACAGTGTGAATGACATCTACCTTTGTCATCACAGTGGGATTATCATGCAGGGTAGTGTCACCACAATGTGGGGTCCCTGGGGGTTGTGCTGTGGTGGGTCTGTCTCTTGCTGTGTTAGTTGCTGTTCCTACTAGCTTGTGTGACATGTGTAATTTGGGCTCCCTCTCATCTAACAATGCCTCTTTGCCCACATAGGGGAATCCGATCCATGAGTTACTTTTGTATGGCACTGTATACACATCTGTGTAATTGGAATTCAGGCCTCCTCATGTGTTGTGTGGTTGCCTGGGGACACTGGCACACACCCCCATCACCTGTTGTGTTTGATATGCAGTGTGGGTCTGCCTGTTTGTGTTTGTGCATTTGCACCACTGCATTGGCATATATTGAGAGTGCCATTGGCTGTATGTTGTTTGGTGGCTTTCCCCTGCTGTCCCTGGGTCTCCTAGGTCATCAGTCAGCACAATAATCATGGTTTGTATATCCCATTGCTGCCATGGTATGGTATTTGTTCACCTGACATCTACAGTCTCCCTAGAATATCTACATTTGTGTGTCCATTGGTGTAGATATGTGGGTCTGCATTATGATGGTCACTTCTGTCATTGTGTTATTTGTGAATGTTGACAATGTGAGCCCCCATGGGTGATGTTTGTATGCACATGGCCAAAGGTATGTTTTATTTGCACTGCACGGTTTGCCTCACCCAATCTATGTTGCTATGGGACACAAGCACTACTATGCCACTGATGTGTTTGTTGTTGTGTGACCAGGAATCATCCATGCAGTTTGGCTTTGGCAGATTTTACCCTGACTACACTTCCCTTTTGATCACTGTGGTGATGGGGCTTTGGGCCCCATTGCCACACTGTTCAAAAGGTGCATCAGCTATGGACCCCACACTTCCCTTTTGGTCACTGTGGTGATGGGGCTTTGGGCCCCATTGCCACACTGTTCAAAAGGTGCATCAGCTATGGACCCCACACTTCCCTTTTGGTCACTGTGGTGATGGGGCTTTGGGCCCTATTGCCACACTGTTCAAAAGGTGCATCAGCTATGGACCCCACACCTACCTTTTGGTCGCTGTGGTGATGGGCTCTTCAACCCCATTGCCACAGTGGCCATGGTCGGCTTGCATTGTGGGGGCCACACACATTTATGTGTGACACATGTGCTAGGGGGTCACATTGTATGTTCAATGTCATGTTCAGTGTTGTAGGCATTTGTCACAGACTACACACGCTTGTCATGGTGTTGGGGGGGATGTAATTTTCAGACATTCCTTATGTGGGAGTATGCTGGTTGTGTCATGCATTACCCGTCCTATGAGTAGGGGTGGAGGTAGTGGCAGGCATCCAGCCCCCCCTGAGTAGGGGTGGTGGTAGTGGTAGGCATCCAGCCCCCTGAGGGTGGGGATGGTAGTAGTGACAGGCATCCAGGCACCCCTGAGTAGAGGTGGTGGTAGTGGTAGGCATCCAGCCCCCCCTGAGTAGGGGTGGTGGTAGTGGTGGCCATCCATCCCCCTAAGGCTGGGGATGGTAGTAGTGACAGGCATCCAGCCACCCCAAAGTGGGGTGGTGGTAGTGGCAGGCATTCAGCCCCCCCTGAGTAGGGGTGGTGGTAGTGGTAGGCATCCAGCCCCCTGAGGGTGGGGATGGTAGTAGTGACAGGCATCCAGGCCCCCCTGAGTAGGGGTGGTGGTAGTGGTAGGCATCCAGCCCCCCTGAGTAGGGGTGGTGGTAGTGGTGGCCATCCATCCCCCTAAGGGTGGGGATGGTAGTAGTGACAGGCATCCAGCCCCCCCTGAGTGGGGTGGTGGTAGTGGCAGGCATCCAGCCCCCCCTGACATGGGGTGGTGGTAGTGGTAGGCATCCAGGCCCCCCTGAGTAGGGGTGGTGGTAGTGGTAGGCATCCATCCCCCTAAGGGTGGGGATGGTAGTAGTGACAGGCATCCAGCCCCCCCTGAGTGGGGTGGTGGTAGTGGCAGGCATCCAGTCCCCCTGAGTAGGGGTGGTGGTAGTGGTAGGCATCCAGCCCCTGAGGGTGGGGATGGTAGTAGTGACAGGCATCCAGGCCCACCTGAGTAGGGGTGGTGGTAGTGGTAGGCATCCAGCCCCCCTGAGTAGGGGTGGTGGTAGTGGTGGCCATCCATCCCCTAAGGGTGGGGATGGTAGTAGTGACAGGCATCCAGCCCCCTGAGTGGGGTGGTGGTAGTGGCAGGCATCCAGCCTCCTAAGGGGGGATGGTAGTAGTGACGGGCATCCAGCCCCCTGAGTAGGGGTGGTGGTAGTGGCAGGCATCCAGCCCCCTGAGTAGGGGTGGTGGTAGTGGTAGGCATCCAGGCCCCCTGAGTAGGGGTGGTGGTAGTGGTAGGCATCCATCCCCCTAAGGGTGGGGATGGTAGTAGTGACAGGCATCCAGCCCCCCCTGAGTGGGGTGGTGGTAGTGGCAGGCATCCAGCCCCCCCTGAGTAGGGGTGGTGGTAGTGGTAGGCCATCCATCCCCTAAGGGTGGGGATGGTAGTAGTGACAGGCATCCAGCCACCCCTGAGTAGGGGTGGTGGTAGTGGTAGGCATCCAGCCCCCCCTGAGTAGGGGTGGTGGTAGTGGTGGCCATCCATCCCCCTAAGGGTGGGGATGGTAGTAGTGACAGGCATCCAGCCACCCCTGAGTGGGGTGGTGGTAGTGGCAGGCATCCAGCCCCTAAGGGTGGGGATGGTAGTAGTGATGGGCATCCAGCCCCCCTGAGTAGGGATGGTGGTAGTGGCAGGCATCCAGCCCCCCTGAGTAGGGGTGGTGGTAGTGGTAGGCATCCAGGCCCCCTGAGTAGGGGTGGTGGTGGTGGCAGGCATCCAGCCCCCCTGAGTAGGGGTGGTGGTAGTGGTAGGCATCCAGGCCCCCTGAGTAGGGGTGGTGGTAGTGGTAGGCATCCATCCCCTAAGGGTGGGGATGGTAGTAGTGACAGGCATCCAACCCCCCCTGAGTGGGGTGGTGGTAGTGGCAGGCATCCAGCCCCCTATGGGTGTGTATGGCATTGGTGATGGCCATCCCATCCCTATGGTTCTGCTGTTGCTAGTGTACGTCATTTGTGCATCCCTATGTGTGTGTGACATATTTCGGGTACGTGTCGTTTGTTTGTATTGTTGGTGTTTGACTTACCGTCTGCGCCGTACGCGTCCGTGCCGGTCCCGGTAATAGATGTAGAGTATAGGTAGGACCTGCGCAATTGGATTCATGCTTGGATCGTCTCGTTCGGGTTTCTCGTGTTTTCGAGTCGTACTCGTAGCAGGCTTGTTCATCTCGTAGCCGTGGATCGTCTTGTGGAGCGAAACGGTGCTTATGTACGGCTCGCACGGATGCTCAAACGTCCCGGACGTAGTGACGGGTTTGGCGAGTACGGAGTGCGCATCGTACTCGTCCGGCCGGAAGGTGCTATGTATTTGCTTCCGTACGACTCGATTCGGCGTTTACGGATCCGGCTCGGGCGGGGAACAGGAGCTGGATTGGGTATGTACGGTTCGCTCGGAATCTGGGTTGTTATACGCATCGTACTTGTTCGTCCGGACGAATGTTCGAATCGGTCGGGAAACACGCAATCGGCTGTTTTTTTTCCGGACGAATACTGTTAGGTGCGCTTCCGGCCGGGATCGGAATTGACCCCTAAATATATATATTTTACTATTTTAACAACCTCACCATTTCCCCCTAATAACCCAACATCCCAGTACTAAAACAAACATATAATTTCCATTTTAAATTAACTTTATTTCTTAAAATTAATTTCAATTTTCTAAATTTTAATTTAATAAGTAATTTTACAATAAGATTTAAAAACACTCCCCACCCTTATACCCTAATAACACAACATCACACTCCTAAAAAAAATATATAATTTCTTTTTTAAATTTCACTTTCAAATTTTTTTAAAATTGCAATTTTAAATTTTGTAATTAAATATATCAATTCATATAATTATTTTTAAAACACTCCCCACCCTTCTCCCCTAATAACGCAATATCCCACTATAAAAACAAAATTTTAATTTCGAATTTTAAATTTAAATTTCTTATTTTAAATTATTTAGAAAATTCAAAATTTTAATTTAATATGTAAATTTTACACTAATATTTTTAAAACACTACCCACCCTTATCCCCTAATAACCCAACATCCCGCTCCTAAAACAAAACATATATTTTATATTTTTAATATACATTTCGTTTTTTAAAATATTTTCTAATTAAAAAAAAAAAAAATTATATGTAAATTTATACTAATATTTTTAAAATACTCCCCACCCTTATCCCCTAATAACCCAACATCCCGCTCCTAAAACATATCTTACAAAAAAAAATTATACAATTTCAAAAAATATTCTAACAATTAAAGTAATAAAAAATTAATAACAATACAGAATATTTAAATATTTAGAAAAAAAGATATTTTACACTTTCTATATTTTTTTCGATATTTTTGACAACACTAACAAATCGATATTATCTACTATCGATATTACTTATTCGATATTTTATACTTCGATATTTTTTAATTTAAAAAAAAAAAATGATATTTTTAACTACTGATATTCATGACTTCGATATTATAAAACATTCGATATTACAACTTCGATATAACTGCAATTCGATATTTAGAATTCAATATTATGTCCATTTACCATTTTTGAGATAGCTATGCGACCCATAGGGGAGGGCAGCAATGTGGTCCATAGTGGAAGGGAAGATCTTGTGCTAGTGATGGCCTTACCGTCCAACAGATTTCTTTCAGAATGATAAACCTGGATCCCCAAATATTTAAACATATCACAAGCCCAAGGAAGTATGGTGTTCGGGAGTGCCCGTCGTTGGTCTGGGGAAAGGAATGTCAGTGGAAATAGTTGGGATTTATCCTAACTCACCTTTAATCCAGAGGCCACCCTGAACTTCCCCAGTAGCTCCATGAGATGCGAAAGTATTGTGGCATCCTCACGAAGATACACCAGGGAATCTTCGTCGTACAAAGATATTATATGCAATGATTGTCTGCCTGTATCCCCCAACTCGTAGCATGTTGTCGGGGTGCACAAGCCAGTAGCTCCATTGCAACTGTGAAAATAATTGGGGATAGGGGGCAACTTTGGTGGGTGCGGCACGAAATGCTGAAGGAGTCAGAGGATGTGGAACCAGTTTTCACATGAGCCATGGGCAAGTTATATAACAGAGAGACCTACTTGAGCAATTTATGCCCCATTCCGAATCTACCGAGAACCTCCATTAGGTAACCCCAACCCAGGGTGTCAAATGCCTTCTCAATCTCGAGGAATGCAACCCAAGGGTGCACCCCATCTTATGAGCCCAGTCCATCAACATGAAACGCCGACGCAGGTTCAAGAACATATTCCTGCCAGTGATTAACCCGTTTTGATCTTGATATACTACATATTGCATTATTGGGATCAGCACCTTTTCAAGAATCTTGTAGTCAGAGTTCAGGAGAGAAAGTGGACGGTAGGACCCCAAGAGCAATGGGTCTCTGTCTGGCTTGGATAGTACTACTAGAACTGCCTCTCTGAGGGCGGGGGGGAGTACACCCTCCGCGTAAGGCTCGGTGTAGACCTTGAGCACACGTGGAACGAGCTGTGATTTGAAAGTGGAGTAAAACTCCAATGGCCAGCCATCTGCTCCAGGGGTCCTACCCTGCACCATTTGTTTAATCCCCTTTTGGTTTCAGTAAGTGGAGCCTCTAAGTCCACTTCGTGAGGGTCCTGTATACGCGGGAGATCCACTCTATTTCGAAAGAATTGTAGTGATGATGGGTCCTCCCCTTGTGGTGTATGTATTAAAAGCCTCATTAATACTGTCTTGTGAGTTAAGAATAAGGCAAATTTAATCTCGTATGGCAGTGATCAGGCCCCTTGTTGAGTCAGAGCGTAGAAGCCATGCCAAGAGTTGTTGCAGGATTATGCTCTGGAACAGAACTATGCTTGGAACCGTAGAACATCAGTATGTAGGGACTGAGTCACCATAGCACCTCAGTATCTATGAGTCTGAGTCTGACTAGCTATACTGCCTCACTTGCCCTCCTAACCTTACCAGAGAAACAAGTGAATTGGCACCACAGAACACAACACTCTCGACCCTCTTAGGGATCATTGCAACAGGACACACCCTTTCGTTCTCTCACTCGTACTTGTCCACAATAAGATAACCATGAGACACAAAGGAAGTTTAGAATACTTATTTAAAATATCATGCTCTGAAAAGCAGTATACGTGCCACAATTAGAAAACAAATGCATAATAAAAATACGGTTAACATGGTTAATAATCCATATACCACGAAAAGCCCTGTCATTTTTTAGGACAGAGTGACCTAGATCCCCCTCCCCTGCTACTAAAGCTAAATAATTATATATGAAAGATCACTGGGATTACTGGCAGACCCCATACCTTAGCATACACAGATAAACGATCTACATCTCAGCAGACACAGTGCTCTTGTCTCAGAACTCTCATTCCATTTGTGTGTTTTTGGATCAAAGACTCATCTATATGATAGGACATGTGTGCACATAAACAACAGCTGCATTCTTGTGTTATGTCCAGGTGCTAGTGCCTGACCAGAAAGAATAACAAACAACATTGTTGTTTGACCTTGTCTATGGTGTTCAGACTAAATCCCAGGAAAAGAACAGAACGCGATAACATATGCAGGTTCCGTGTGAAAGTACAATGTGGCACAAAAGCAAATGAGTTTATCCAGTAATGTGTGCAAAGGAAAAATAAGGCCTAGAATGTGCACAGATAGGCTAACATAGGGAAAACTACAATGGGCCATGCAGGAAACACATGGCAGAGTCTACCCGCCGTATATCCTTCTGTGTGCTTCCTTGCCTTGTTCCCTGTAGTCTAGAGCACCCAGCTTCTCTAGAGTGTATTTGTGCGCGAGTCTAGCCTGTGCTAGTGGGGCACAACCATTTGGTCTGTTAGAGATCATTTTTCATAGCGCCATATGTCTGTTTCCAAAGTGCTGAGTTTCCTATGGAGAGTTTGCTTGGCTCCATATACAGCCTTGATTGTGTAGCTGCAAAATACGGATTTGAACGCATCTCATTCGATACTGGTTCCCGAGGCTGAGCCCTCATTATCCTGAAAATAGGAAGTGATATTTTCTGAAAGAGTGGAGTGAAATGCGGCATCACGGAGCGCCACCGAGGGAAGGCGCCATGTGGGTATTGTCAGTCGACCTCTACGCCAACGCAACGGTAGCTGCAGGGGACAATCATCAGAAAGAGTGCGTCCAAGGTATTCAGCTCGCATTACTTTAGAAAGAGCATCTTGACTACAGTAGAAGAAGTCAATCCTGGTGTGCAGATCATTAAGACCAGAGATATGAATATTCCCTGGACACAGGGTTCAAGCTGCGCCAGGCATCCTGCACCTGAGTGTTGGTGGCTCGCTTCTGTAAATGTTGTGTAATGGAGTTCAATTGAGCGCCATGTATTGAGAGGTGGGAGCGATCATAGTCTAGGTCCGTGGTGCAGTTAAAGTCCCCTCCTCAATAACTAGGCGTTAAAGTGTTGCGGAATAGTGCAGGAGTAAAGCAGTGTAGGAAAGGAGCCTGGTTAGCGTTGGGCACATATAGTAATATAAGGGATAAGGGGAGACTGTCTAACAGCCCCTCCAGTATCACATACCTTCCATCTATGTCAATTCTGGTATGCAACACTTCGAGGGGCACTTTTGGTGCCACCCAAATTAGAACTCCCCTAACATATCTAGAATATGTGGTCCCTATCAGTGTGCCCCTCCAACGCTTGCACATAGCTGCCAGGTCGGGAGCTGTTAGATGCATCTCCTGAAGGAGTGCTATTGGAATCCTACTTCTACGTAGGTATTGATAAACACAATATCGTTTTGTATGACCTGCCAGCCCATGCCCATTCCCGGTCATTAGCAGAAATGGTTTCTCAGCCGTCACAATGTTGGCAGCCATTGTGACATGCGTGTGTTGTCCACAGCAGCGCCACGACCACACTCGAATACCCCCCACCCCCTCTCCCTAGGTTCCACAGCATGTCACACTGTACACAAAAACAAAAGGAAGATCTATGTAAGAAATAATAATAATAATAATAATAGAGTTATTTGTATAGCGCAAACAGCTACCTCAAACAGGTGTCCCAGCGCTGTGCGGAAAATAAAGGAGAATAAAGGAGACAATATGCAAGAAACTCCCAACGCGCATTCCCAGGCCAATGCACCAATGGGCGGCCAGCCGTTAGCACGGTAACGCAATAGGAACAAAGTTATGTAACAATCTATACCAGTGCTATTTTACATGTGCGGGTGGTTAAACGTCCACAGCCATAGCCTAGTGTAAGTGTGTCTGCAACTCTCAGCTATCGTTTCAATATCACCACTGCTTACCCAGACAGCAGCCACCTCAAATGCAATACATTTATATTGACAGCTTAACCAAATCTGGAACTGCAGCCTAGATCAAGTCCTTAGCTGTCTGAGGTGTAACAAGCGGGCCGTCACTTAGCAGCTCAGCAGCCTGCGAGGCAGTCACTTCCGGAGAGTCATCAGGATGGTTGTTAGTTTCTGATCCTGTGGGGGAGGAGGCCGCCATGCATCGCTCCACGTCAGCCACTGCCTGAGCCCTCTCCCCTACCTGCTTGGACCATGAATGCTGCATCTGTTGCGTGATTTACGGTGCCTTCGGGCTTTCCATTCAGGATGGGGATGTTATGCCTCTGCGTTCTAAACAAGATCAGGCATCTTCTGATGTCGAGCAAAAGAAAGTGGTGCCCTCATGAATGATCTGGAGTGTGGCAGGGAATTGCAATGCATATTTAATGCCATGGTCGCGAAGGCACTTTTTTACTGTTGTGAAGGAGGACCTGCGGTGTTGAACTTCTAATGTGTAATCAGGATAAATGTGTACTTGGGCATTTTTGACAGACCAAGGACCCTTGGCTCGTGTAATTTGCAGGATATGGTCTCTGTCCCTATAATTGAATAGAAGGGCAACTACTGGTCGTGGAGAGACACCCAGAGGGGGTTTTCCCAGGCACTCTATGGGCACTGTTGACAGAAAAGAAGGACGATTGTTTACCCTGCAAAATTGTGTTTACAAACCAGTCCTCAAGGTACAATTCCATATTTGGTTCCACCGCCTGTTCTGGGAGGCCCACAATCCTCACATTGTTATGCCTCAATCTACCTTCCTGATCATCCAATCTTCACCGTAGATAGTCTATCTCCTCCTGCATGACACGAAAGCGCTTGTCAGAGTCCTCCACCGTGGAGGTCTTTTGGTTTCTTGTGATCTTCTCGGAGGAGGCCTATGTCTATGCATAAGGCGTCTATTTTGGGTTCAAGGGTGGATTTAATGTCCAGCACAGTGGACAAGAGTTCATCAAATCGGTGGGAGTGCTTGGATAGCGTGGCCTCAAGGGACGAACCCACAGCATCAGCAACATCTATGGTCTACTCACCATCTCGGGTGCTAGCCACTGTCACTGGGGTTTTGTCGGTCTTCGGGCGTACCAATGTGTGTATGGCGTGTAGCCGGGGTCTAGCACACCATAGGATAATTGTCTGTGCGGGTAGCGGCAAGTAGGAAGACAAATCAGTGTTTGTGCTTCAGCAATTCAGGAATTGGCCCTTCTGCAAAGATCTCTCGCATTATCAGCTATTTTCTGGCGTGTCCACCTGGGCTGCTGGTATTCCTCAGAACCCCCAGGTGGGGGTGGATAGTACATGTCCACATGCAGATTCCAAAAAACTAGCGTTGCTAAACCTAAATTCCAATTCAGTGAGCAGGAGGGGGGTGCAAACGTGGCAGCAGTGACTAGGCCAGTAAGTGTACCCTGAGTTCTATGTAGTCTACACCCCACAGTCACAGTTGCTCTTGAAGGGGGAGGGCCTGTTGCAGGAGTAAATGACCCCAGGTCAAAGTTCCGGTCTTCATAGTCAGGAAGGTGCAGGACCCGGGTAGAGAACCCAGTGGACAATAGAATAACTTATGGTTGCCTGTGATGGCTGGGATTCGGTTCCCTTCAGGGAGCACCATGGTTGCTGCTTAATTTTTATTGTCTAGGTGATAGCAACTATCTGGAGGAGTGCACCTGCCCCCCGGAGGCCCCTGTCTGCAATCACGTGCCCACAATGATGTCAGGAGGGGGTACGCGGCCAAATGCCATCCACAGCAGTCCCTTGTAGTTGGAGAGCGGGTCTCATTGCATAAAATATCACCTCCGGGCTGCGGGCGTGCAGATTGGTGCAGCCATCTGGCAAAACCCATTGGGTGGTGGTCAAGTACACAGCAACAGAGAGCGCCACACAGACGGCTCCTCTCACAGTCTCTGCTCAGGCTGGGTCCACGCCTCAATGGGCTGCCACAGCATCGCCCAGCAGGGCCTCCCTAGCATCCAGCGGGCAGATCAGTCCCGCGACCGAAGGGCATCTCACATGTGGCCACGGGTCTTTTGTCGCCCCTCCCGCGGCACCCCGGGCACCGCCCAGGCCCAATTCAAGCCCCGATGGGCTATAATTATTCGCTGGGCCAGTCCGCCCTGGGGCCCATCAAGCAGATCAGTCCCATTGTTGCGCAGAGGAGCCGTAAGCCACGGTTTCCAGTGCGGTGGCTGCCTTCCCCCAAGGTCGCCTCCTGTTGGTGGAAAGCACACACCAGCGCGGCTCTGGCATTCTGAAGAGTGGGAAATATTTTCAGGGCTGGTTCACTCCCCCCACCCCCCCAGGGTAGGTCAGGATATTTAATTCCTGGCTGAGGGACACGGAGCACCGATTCTGCGACTTACTTGGTCGCCATCTTGACCTATGAGCATGACCAACATAATGAAGAAGCAGAAGGGTCAAATTTAAAAATACATTAAAATAGAGATTGAGTAATACAAGCAGCTTTGGAGGTATTAAATACTTTAAGCCAGAGTTTGTCCCAGAATTGTGCAGAGAATGAGATGGAAAGATCAGCTTCCCATAATATTTCAAGGAACTTTTTAGTTCGAGCAGAAGATGGTGATATTAATATTGTATATGTACTTGCAGCTTTAGGAATGGAGTCATGGGAAATGATACCCAAAGGTGTCAAAGGTAAAGGTGCAATCGAGAGAGAAGTGAAATTGTGTTTGAGAAAAAAGGAATGGAAGGCAGAACAGATTAATTCATATTCTTTTAAAAAAGAAATAGGTAAGTGATATTGTATTTACAATTGGGGAAAAGGTATAACAGAATTATCCTTCACCAATTGGTGAACAAACATAATGCCCTTTTCCTTCCAAGTAAAAAGATTTATGATGAAATTTGAGAAACTTATTGTACCAAATTGAGGAGGATAAAAAGCACTGTTGAAAATCAAGATCAGTCGAAAATAGTGTATGCAACAAATGATAGGAGTATTTTAAAATATGATTTTTGGATATAAAAGTACAATTAGACATATAAATAACATCTTTGAATGAGAAATCATTCAACCAGGATCGTTCAAATGCAATCCGTCGTGGAATGGGTGAGTCTTGAAAGTTATTAAATAGGACATGAAATTGTTTAATCAAAAAAGCAGAGTAATAAAGCTTAAAATCAGGGAATCAATCTCCCCCTTCATTTTTTGGGTGTTTAAGTTTAGAAATGGAGATTTGTGGATGTTTATTGTCTCATAGGAATTTTGTATCAAATAGCGTTGATTTGTGAAAAGTAATAATTAGGGATCTTGAAGGGTAACATAGAGATTGTATAAAGAACATGTGGCACAATTATCATTTTAATAGTATCAAGTCTACCCCGCCAAAATAAATGTAAAGGAGACCAAGAGGAGAGTAATGTTTGTACTTTTGATTTTAAAGTATTAAAATGATGATTGAGTGTGTTGGAGATATTAGGAGACAACCAGACACAAATATATTTCATTTTAGAGGAGCACCATGTAAAATTAGTATTGGCAAACATATATTGATAACAAAGGCAATTCATTGGTAACATTTTAGTTTTAGAAAAATTAAGTTTATATCTGGAAATAGTAGAATATAGAGCAATCTCATGTCGGAAAGAATCCAGTGAGGTATCCAGTGAGACATCATCAGCATAGGCAGAATATTAAATCTCTAGGAATTTTGTTTAAATCCAGGGATAAGTGTATTACAATGAATACGTTCAAGGAATGGCTCTAAACAAAGGACAAAAAGTAAAAGGAAACGGAGCAAACTTGGTGAGTACCTCTATGTAAAGTGAAATAAGGGGAGAAACAAACTTTGACAAAAACACTGGCACGAGAGTCGGATTATAATAATTTTATGAATGAGATAAATTCAGGGCCAAAGCCAAACCAATAAAGAGTGGTGAACATGAAATGCCAATTAATGTGGTTGAATGTTTTTTGGCATCTAGAGAAAGGGCTACAAGAAGAGTACTGTTTTTACTAGCCAACACAAGAATGTTAGAGAAACTCCTGCCATTGTCAGCAGTAAGTTTGCCCTTAATGAAGCCAGATTGATCAGGTTTGACAAGGAGGGGTACAACATTTTCAAGGCGAGATGCTAGAATTTGAGCAATTATTTTACAATCATAATTAATAAATGTAATGGGTCAGTAGTTTCTACAAAGGTTGGGGTCTTTAACTGGTTTAGAGATAATGACAATCAAAGCTTTAAAAAAAGAGCCACTAGCCTTCAAGTACAAAATAAAGGGATGAAAAAGCTCTAATAATTTAGGGGCAAAAAATGTTGAGAAGGAGGAAATTAATTCGATAGAAAATCCATCAGGGCCAGCTGCCTTAATGTTTTTCGGGGATTTGGTAGCGTCTAAAACTTCTTGGAGCGTAATGTCAGCTTCTAGCTCTTGAAATGTGTTAGAAAGGGAGGGAGGTTTAGGGAGACCATTGAAATTCTTTTGTATATTATGGTCTGATGGGGTGGTATCCTCAGTATATAGTGATTTGTAATATAATTGGATAACACTAGAGATATCAGTATCAGAAATCGCAGTGGTATTAGTAGATTAATTGCGAATTGGGCTTATATTTTTACTTTCTGTCTTTATTTTTTAGGTAGTTAGCTAGCATTTTACCAGTCTTGGGGGTCGATTCTGATGCGGGTTGGAAAAGCTTCCCGACCGAATCGGTTGGGAAATGGTTTCCGACCCACTCGGATCGGGAAAGTCCGACCGGCGGAGTAGGATGCATCCGGATGCTTCCAGATACGATTTGGTTGAACTCCCATTGACTTCAATGGGAACATTTGTTCCTAACCGCATCAGAATTGGGCCCTCGGTCGGGAAGACACGTTCCCGATCCAATTTGGAAGGAGCAAATGCCGTTAGGAGGCCTTCCAACCCGCATCAGAATCGGGCCCTAAGTTTGACCTCCATGGAATTTGGATTTGACTAAGCAAGATGTTGCATGCATCAATGGTAGCAAGTTTGTTGAGGTTGGATTTGGCTGTGATTAGTTCTCGTAAAATCAAAGAAGATTTGGAAGTAAAATAACATGTTCCAGTGTTTTGATTTGTTGAAGTAAAGTGAGCTATTGAGAATTTATCGGTTTCTTCCTTCTAGCAGAATACGCTATATTGAAAGCTCGAAATGGGCTTTGAAAGTTTCCTAGTTGTTCGGTTTGGAGGTATCAGTAGGTTGGTTAATTTGAAAGAAATTCCGGATAAAAGCAGTAGCTTCAGTTATAAAATTATTATCAGATATTAGGGAATTATTAAATCTCCACTTGCCAGTTTTGAAGTCATTAAGAGATAAATCAAAGGAGGACATTACAGGTGCATGTTCTGAAATAAAAATAGAGCCCATTTCTGATGATTGTAACGAAGGGTGTAAGGATTTTGCAACTAAAATATCATCAATTCTGAACATTGTATGATGAGCATTAGAGAAAAAAGTAAATTCACACGTATCAAGATTGCAGGTTTTCCAACCATCAAATAATGGTCGAGAGGCGATGGTTGATTGGAATGCCTTATGAGATTTGCATTTAGACTTCCTATCCGTAAAGGGGTCCAACAATTGGTTAAAGTCGCCTGCTATAATAATGCTGGAGTTACCAATATTAGCAAGTTTTACTTTAACATTATGCCAAAAACCAGGATAAGGTTTGACTGGGCCATAGATATTAAATAAGGAAATATGTTTATTATGAATAATGGGATTAACCAATACCCATCGATCATTAGTATCACATTCAGTTGATACAATTTGTATGTTCAATGCTTTAAGGCAGAGAATGGCAACACCCTTGCGATCAATAGCCTGAAAGAAAAAATCCTGACTAACCCATTGTTTCAATTTAAGCGATTCAACATCATTACAATGAGTCTCCAGTAAGAAGGCAATTTGGGAGTTAAGCTTAGACAAATAAGAAACTACCTTTTGTCTTTTAACCGGATGCCCAAGTCCACGGACATTCCATGAGACAACATTAAACATATTGAAGACACGGGAAGGAGGGAAAAAAACATGGGTGACAAGCTGCAAAAAACGAAGTGAAACTAAATGACACCATATATTAAAAAAACATTAAGCATGACTGAAGCAATATAATGATATTATATCACCTATGAGCACTCACATAATAAAGGTAAAGAGAAGAAGAGAAAGGTGAAAGGGAATATAGAAAAATAGAAGAACAGGCAGATCAAGGAAAAAGGTCCAGATCTGAGAAGAAAATAGTATTGAAAAAGAGCATGTGACGTGTCAACACCATAACAAGAACAACAGCAGAGAAAAGGAAAATAAAAGTTATGTAAAACAATTTGTGAAATGGAAGACAACGCGCGTATTACAAAATGTTTAAGATTTCAGAACATTAATGTCCATAGCGTGAGATGAAATGGTTTGAAGAAACAGGATCATAAAAAGATCATGAGGTGCCTTCATAAGTGATTTTGCATAGGAAAGGGTGAAAGATGCCACAGCGGACTTTTAACTGTCTCATTTCAGGTCGTAGGGCAAGGGACTCCTTTCATCTGGCGTTAGTCGCAATAGAGAGATCTTGAGAAATGAAGATATTGTGGCCAGACAAGGTGAAATTTTTCCTTAGCGGCTTTCAAGACATGTAGAAAGACTGTGAATTCAAGGAAGAGCATAATGATTCCTCTAATATGATATGATATATAATATGATATGACCCAAATGATGTGCTTGTTGAAAATAGAGAGGAAGAGCAGGAGGAAGTCCAAGAAGATCTGGTAGGAATTTCTTAAGGAATTGAAGTAGGTCAGGACCTTCAAGAGCTTACAGGCAAAGGTTGTTACATCTATTCCTATTTTCAATATATTCATTCCTCTGTATGCAGTTTGAGCTTTAGGATTTCCTGCTCAAGGAAAGGAATCTTAGTGGCCACATCCTGAAGAGAGCTAACAAGTTGCTTCATTTCGACCAGTTTATCCTCCATAATGATCCAGTATTCCTCAATTTGCTGAAGCTTTTAGTTAGAAGTACACATAAAAGGTTTTAGGGTCCTCATCAAGAATGGTGTCTAGAACTGGATTATGAGAGGACATAATAGCTAATAAAGGACCATTTTTCACCCTCTTGGGCTTTGTTTAAGAAGATGTGGTCTTCACAGATGCAAGGAGGCCAACTTGACGTAGTCAACAGTGAGAGTAGAAGGAGACTTAACGAGTTTGGTTATGCCCATAAAACAAACAATGATTGAAGCATAGCTTGAATGTAGGAAAAAGAATATGATATGATTCACTGGGTGCATGATTTGAAGAGTGCGTCTGTGATGGACTGCTGGGGTGGGTGAGTGTGTGTATGGGTGTGTTAGTGAGTGAATGTATATCTCAGTGGTACATGTGCGAGTAACTACATATGTAACCAGTTTTTAAGTGATGTTTATTTGTAATTATGGAGCTGAACTAGGTGGGGTGTACAATAAGACTGTGCTACAGCATCACATGTTAAGTAGGCACCAACATATGATTAAATGAGGACCACCGTAGCATTTACATCCAATAAGTAAGGTCTTTAGGAAAAAGAAAAAGCATGAGAGAGGAGCAGAGGAAGTATATGTTGCTCATAAATTATCAGGGAACTGCAGTGAGCAGGTTCATGGGGTACAGTACAAGGTAATGGTAAAGGCCAAAAAAACAATGGCTATGAAGAAAGCAACAGTATCAATGAAAGTGAATATCACTGCAATTCTCCTCAAACCACAGCTTTCAATCAAGACTGCAACCTATCAAAAAACAAGGGGTTGGGTGGGCTGGAAAAACTTGCTAAAGAGATGCACTTTAGTATAGCACCAGGAAAAAAGTGGTTGCGGTTGTACAGGCAGACAAAGAGGCCAATTGCACCACTGCCTGTGCTTAAACCCCTCCCCCCAAAATCAGCACATCTCCTGCCTCACAGCCAACTGCTGCCTTTCTCTGGGCACCATCCAGTGGGGAGCCTCACTTCAGGGGCCTTCTGCCAAAATTTAAAAAAAAATTCCAAACATCATTGCCTGCCCACTCATCCGCCAGGCTTGCATCTATGGACAGCACCCCTCAATGTGGGGGGCTGCTTAATGGCATAGGTGGGTGAGCCTTCAGGGTGGGTGAGGGAGACCCAAAAGCAAGGCATGCATCCCCCTACTCAAAATTACCCAAGGCAACATATGTGTTAGATTTAGGGAAAACAACATTTCAATTTCAACCATCATAAAAACTTGGGTTACATGAATGCTAAATGTATACATCTTTATGAGCATAGAGGAAACTAGACACAGAGATTAATAATGTTAAATTCCCCCAAACCCTCTTACTTAGATTTATGATTGACCACTCAGTTGCCCCTTCCAGCATCAAATGATTCAGGACCCTTGTCCGAATTCAGTGGGGCCCTCACTGTATTCTCAAAGAACCAATCCCAAATCCAAATCATGGAGCAAAACCAGCTAATAGTCTGACACAAAAACCATGTCCGAGGCATCTCTGAAAAGACCCCCTTACATCGATCAGGTAGATGTGTCCAGGTCCCTTGAGGCAAGCCACATCTGCCAATGTCTCCATTGCATAAATATGGAGGACCCACAGAGGGCCTGGAGCAGTTGCATGAGAGCTCCAAAGGCCATGCTTGGGGTAAACAAATGTTTTTTAAAGAATTCACCTGAATTTGGAATGTCTAATGTGAAGGTGTCTACCTGACTCGTGGCCAACTATGTTCCTACCCCGCCACAGGATGGCATAGTTCACCAACCATACGGCCTCCCACCTATCTGCAGCTAAAATGGTGAGCTGCAAATGAAACCAAAGTATCCAGAAACAGTTTGTTTAAAATGATCCCCACAGGCAGCATGTGGATTGGCTTCTAACTACCCCATATTAAGTCATTTTATCATATGAATATTGCAGTGCTTCACTGACTTGTTAAGACCCTTCTCGGATGAGCTATGCCTCCACACTATTCGCTATGGCTGATTCAGGGGTCCGTCTTAGTCAACCAAGACATTTCAATCATCAAAAGTTGAAACTGATCCCTCATACAATGGTGTGCCAAATCAGGAACCCCCTCCAGTATGAAGAATAATAAGGCAGAAAGTGGAAGCCTCCCATCCAAAGTTTTCTCCACTGTCCGTCTCATCTGGCACAAACAGAGTCCCCTAAAACTCAACCAATGCAACCGAAAACCCACTTCATTTGTTTGTCCCCTAAATTTGCCCTGTCGAAACATGACCTCAGCCTTTCTAATTCATCCACGTGGTTAACCAGAGCCGTAGAACCTAATATACAAAATGAGGAGGCAAAAGCAGTGTTGCAATTAATGCCATCATCACAGTTAAAATTAGGGGCCTAATAATCCCAGCCGCCTAAACGAGGTTTGGATGCACATAGCACTTGTAACAGTCAGATTTCCACCTCCCAATTATTTTTTACAATAACTGGAACTTGATCACATCCCACAGCAGAAGTGGCAGCCTCAATCCCGTAGAAATGGTAAATGAAGTTAGAATCATAAATTCATTCAACTTGTAGGACCAAGGGCAAGATCATACTAAATTGGAACCTGGATGAAGGGACTCCATTAGCATACACAAACAAGGAGGTCTCCTGGGAATTGGGGTGCAGGTGGAAGAAATTAAGCAGCAGTATAACAGGAGCCTCAGGATTGTATGCTTCCCCCTCCCCAGTTGATCAGTCTTAGAAAACATGATGCAGACAGCAACAGCATCACTCACCCATCCAGTTAATGTTCTTAAAGATTAACCCCATGTGTACGTCTGCCTTGCAGCAGGAAACAACCCTGCATCCTAAAATGCTGCATAGAAGGCCATATAAAATTAACCCCATGAGTGCGTTTTCCTTGGGGCAGGAGACCAACTCTGCATCCCAAAATGCTGCCTAGAAATCCATGTAAAATTCTGCTCTAACTAAGGCCACTTGATAGTCTGAGGTACAGACCTGCGTGAGAGTACCCAGTAACCTAACCAGGTTACCCATGTCAATGGCCAACTTTAACATCACTCACTGCCTCTCCAATCTCTCCCAGCATCTGGGTACCTTGGGGCTGGGGAAGTAATTGGAGTAATCCTGCAACCCAGCCACCTTGGTGAAGAAGGGAACATCCATGATATGTCTCTTTATTCCTTCGCCGAATGTTTCTAAAACCCAATCCAAGATTCTAAAGTGAACTGCCCTCTCCTCGAAAGTCCTTCAAGGAAAGACAAGTAGTGGCAAAAAGCCCCCTTGTGAGCTCTCTTTGTTTTTGGAAAAAGGTATTTGAAAACTGTGCATCAAGATGACAAAGAGGCATAGGAAGAGGAGTGTTTCTTCAGCTGCCCTATGGTGAAACGTCTTGAAATGAGACAGGGCACTAGGCACGTACTTGGTTACAGAAGATGTGGCTTTTCATGCAGGTGAGCTCAATTTCCTTCAGTAACTGCAATACCATCATACATTTTGCATGCTGAAACTTAATGGATTTCACTACTGACATGTCAGACCAGAACACCCGGAAACAGTCACAGAAGTGACCAGTCCAGGCGTGAAAAGCTGCAAGGAATTGAAAAAGCTCAAGAAATGTCACATTGCTTACCAATCATAACTCAAGCCACTCTCTCAGCCAAAATTGCACACACCAGTGGGTCTATAAGATTGCACCAAAACCAACAATTATATTAACTGGCATGGGAGGACAAAACAAATGATAAATTGACCTTCGCATAATTCTATCTGGGAGATTTCTGATCTCTAAAAATAGTTGCAACTATTTCCCTCTTCGATTTTATCCAAGGTAAATGCAGCATTATATTTAGGCTATATCCTACCTTGTCCAGGCTTAATAAAATTGACTTTTGCAATCAACAAGCTGTCCAAGATGTCAAAGTACAGATTGAAATGTATTTATATGCTGTGGCTATATGCCAAGCTTTTGCAATTTGGTCTTCAGATCAACTAATATCTGTTGTTTCGTTGTGAAAATGCTTGCTACATATGTGACGAGATTGTTGAAGAAAGAGTGGCCTGTCCTTTTATCATGGAAACATGGCTGTAGTATGATCACACAGACATTTTATCACTGTTAGTTCCAAAATTTTATACAATTAAGATGGTGAATCACCACGTGTGTATATATATATATATATATATATATATATATATATATATATATATATATACATACATACATACATACATACATACACACACATACATATATATATATATATATATTTACAAATACAGCCCTGAATTTACTTGGTGTCACTGAAATTTCAGCATCACCATCTTTTTACATACATAAGTAGTGCTGTCTGTGCTGCCCTCTCTACCCCACCCAAACACAGTTTATCAAGATATTTCTGTGGTACATTAAAATGATATTCTAAACAGCTGGGTGCTGCTGTCTATTTACTACTATCCTACATTATCCACAAAATATTTAATTGAGGTCAACTAATAATGTGGATGGCCATGACATTCACTCGCTGTCTAAATCAAGGTCTGCCCTGAACTGGAACACAAGCAACCTAGGACTGTTTTCACCCTGATTAGGGTTCATCACCCAGGTATAACTTGGTTCCAGCGACACAGTATGCACAGGACACATGTCTAGGCATACCTGTCCCACTTAGAGTGACACACCGAAGTATACATAAAGTGATAGAATATTTAAATTAATATCAGCCACTGGTAATTACTCTGGGCACAATCCAGTCCATCATTATTTTTGCACACCATGCTACCTCAGTTTGCATATACAAATCAGTCTTGACCCTGCTCCAATGGGAACAGTCCAGTCCGAACTGCCTGCCATTCAGAGCATGAGTTCCTGTAGGACTCATGGGAGCGAGGTGGCCAATGGGGAAAAGAGAACCCTTGGCCAATCAGCTATTATTTAAGGTTGTGTGCTCACGGGACTCGTGCGGCACACCAGCAAACCCAACCATCCAGATAGCTATACATTTTGAACCTTAAGTTCTCAAACCTATGTAACATATGTATACCAAATCACAAAAAGCACATTTCAGGGTATAGATCAAGCATTCTGCCAAATTTGGTGTCATTTCGTTTGCTGTAGTGGTGTCTAAAATTCCCCATGGATAATGCATGGGAAAACTGCATTTTGGGACCCACTTTTTTCCCAACTCCTGCTTGACAGATCACCACAAAATTTTCAGGAAGGAGCTCAAGTAGATGTACTTTCTTTTTTGGAAGGTTTCGTCAAAATTCGTCAAATGGCACCAAAATTATTATCAAACCAAAAAATCAATTTTCTAGGGTAACTAGTTCCTAACTATATCTACCCAGTGACGTACGCTACTATGTAATGAATATAATATATGCATGTGTAATCTGCTATTTACTATTAATATTGAGTTTGGGGGGAGGGGATGTCAAACTCAATTGAGTTGAAATCAATTGAGTTGAAGTTGAGTTGAAGAGGTGAAGTAACAAGTGGGTCATTATGCCCCTCCCTAAACAATGGTGATAAATAGCAGATTACACATCTACACATATATTTATGCCATGGCTTTTTTATGTGCATTTGTTTTAACAAATGGTATTTAACCAAAACAAGGATGCAAGTGGTTAAATTTGTCCATTAAGGTAAAATCACTTAGCCAAGGCCTTGTGGCTGTTAGCAGTGTTGTTTCCCTGAGTAAAATAATTGCAATATGCAATCAAGGAGGTAGTAAACAGTGTTTTATCATGTCAATTTTACTGTAATAAAATAATAAAATGGAATTTGACTTTTGTACTGTAGTAATATAGTAATATAATTGTGTATGTTTGTTTATAATTACAGTTTTTCTAAATAACGTTCCATTGGGCCACATATATTTTCACTACCATAGCGTATATATATATATTCACTGAAAAAACCATAGGTTTTAGGGAAAGTTATAGTTAGTTGGACATTGCACTCGTACAAAACCCGTGAAATTCCCCCGTTATAGTTAGTTCAGCTAACTATAACTCGCGCCCCGCAATGCACTGCTGATGACGTCACATATTACATCACTCATGACATGGTCAGTGACATCACTGATGACATCACTGATGACATCTCAAATGACATCACTGATGACATCATCCAGTGACTGTGTGTTTCTGTAAAGTTTAAATATGTTTAATATATATAGGGAAAGGCGTATTGATGAGTGAGTGGGTGTATAAGTGTCTGAATGGATGATTTAGTAGGTGCGTGACTAACTGTATAAGTGAGTGATTAAACGTATCTTACTGAATGCATGGGTTAGTGACTAAACTGGGTGAATGTCTGTATCCGTCTGTCTGTTGCTGTGTAAGTGGCTGCATGGGTTTGTGAATAGCTTCATGAGTGTCTATATGAGTTATTGATTGGTTGTCTGAGTATCTGTATGGGTGCCTGAGTGTTTGTGTGGGTGGGGTGTGTGCGACTCTGTACATAGATGTGTGAGTGGGTGATTCACTGGGTGCATGATTTGAAGAGTGCGTCTGTGATGGACTGCTGGGGTGGGTGAGTGTGTGTATGGGTGTGTTAGTGAGTGAA
Organism: Calotriton arnoldi; assembly: GCA_963921515.1. Classification (NCBI taxonomy): domain Eukaryota; kingdom Metazoa; phylum Chordata; class Amphibia; order Caudata; family Salamandridae; genus Calotriton; species Calotriton arnoldi. Next base: position 60,772 of record CAWUFW010018149.1, read on the forward strand.
TGTATATCTCAGTGGTACATGTGCGAGTAACTACATATGTAAAAGGAAGTATATATGTGTGTTAGAGTATTTAAAAGGCTATACGTGAGAGTGTGTGATTGTGAGAGTGGCTGTATGGATGCGTGTGTGCTTGTATCAGTTATTGTATAAGAGCGTATGAATGTGCTAGTATTTGTATGAGTTATTGAGCTGGTGTGCCCCTTCCCTGGGCCCTTCCCTGCCCCTTCCCTGGGCCTTTTATTGGCCCCGGGGACCCCATTCCCCGAGGCATGCCCTCTTTTTTAAATAAAAAATATGGAGGGGGGCTGCGTGGCCCCCCTCCTCAGGCCATTTAAGGCCCCGGGGACCCCATCCCCCGGGGCCGGCCTTGCCCTTATTTTTTTTTTTTTTTTTTTTTTTTTTATTTGGGGAGGGGGGCTGCGTGGCCCCCCTCCTGGGCCACTTATGGCCCCGGGGACCCCATCCCCCGGGGCCTGGCCTCTGGTTGGGGACTGTGGGGGGGTCCCCAAACCCCCCACAGTCCCGCCGGCTCCCCGTGTCCTATGGGAGCCAGCATTGTTTTTCCACATGGGGAGCAGCTAACATGCTGCTCCCCATGTGGAAAAGCAATTGGTTTGCATTTTGAAAGAGAGAACAGGTTTCCTGCTCTCTCTTTCAAAATGCAAACCAAGTTTGCTATGACAGGACGGGAGCCGCGAGGCTCCCGTCCTTTCATAGCAAACAGCAGTGTCCCGGGGTAGGCACCCCGGGACACTGCAGGAGCCGGCCCTGGGGGGTGGCGGTCCCCAGGGCCATCAAGGGCTCCAGGAGGGGGCCGCGCGGCCCCCATCCCTACATTTTGAAAGCCCCGGGAGGTGGTGGTCCTCGGGGCTTGGGGGTCCAAAACGGACCCCCATTTTCAATTTTCTTAGTGCCCCGGGAGGTGGTGGTCCCGGGGCGTGTGGGGGCTGGAGCCCCCACACAGGTTTAAAAAAATAAAAAATAAAAGCCCCGGGGAGGTGGCGGTCCCGGGGCTGCGGGAGGGCTCAGAGCCCTCCCGCACCATTTTAAAAGAAAGCCCCAGGGGGTGGCGGTCCTCGGGGCTTGGGGGCCCTTGAGGCCCCCCATACATAAATTTAACCCCCACCATGCCCCCGGGACTTGGGCCACCTGGGGGCAAATACAATCGAAGCGCGGAGACCGCGCTCGATTCTTCCGGCAGGATCCGCGCACCCTGAGCGCATCCTGCCGATTTAAAAAAAAAAAAAATTTTTTTTTTGCCCAGGGGTTCCTTGTGGGACCCCCTGAGCAGACCTAGGGGGTCAGGGTGTTGCTACCCTTCCCCCTTTGTGCGTTTTGCGCACTTTTTTTTACTGCTTTCTTGTTCCTCGGTTCTACCGAGGAACAAGATGGCTGCCAACACTTCCTGGTTTGGAGTGTTGACAGCCAATTAGCAGACAGCTCGTGATCGGGAGGGTGCGCGAATCCAACGCGGCCATAGATATATATGTACTTTTACTTTTCTCAGCAACTACTGAACGGATTTACACCATTTAACAAAAGGGTTCTTTCTGAACCAAGAACTACCTCTTTGCCAAATTTGGTGTAATTCCGTTCAGCAGTTCGGGCTGTAGCCGTGTCTAAAGTTTCCTATGGGAAATTGATTTTTTGACTCTTATTTTTATAATTTCTCCGTAACTACTGAACGGATTTACACCATTTAACAAAAAGGGTTCTTTCTGAACCAAGAACTACCTCTTTGCCAAATTTGGTGTAATTCCGTTCAGCAGTTCGGGCTGTAGCCGTGTCTAAAGTTTCCTATGGGAAAATGAATGGGGAAAACACGTTTTGGGACCCCCCCTTTTTTCTCAGCCCCCGCTTGACGAATCACCCTAGACTTTCAGGGTAGGAGCGGACCGGAGCGGGCCATAAAGTTTGAAAATTTCGCGAAGATTCGTCAACCGACGCAAGAGTTATTTCAAATAGAATGTCGCGGATTTCCTATGGAAAATAGGTCCTAACTATAACTATCTACTGGCGACCGCCAGTAGATAATATATATACATATATATATATATATATATATATATATATATATATATATTCACAACAACTTGATCTTCACACGAGGGAACACTTTCACAGCCGGTGCTCACGGCGGAGAGAAGACCATTCTCCGCAATAATAGGATCCAACAAAACAATGAAACGTGGCACAAACCTCAGCAGTTTAAAAGGTTTTAATTCAACAAAAGCTCTCCTCCTCCCTACGCGTTCCGAACTTCACGTTCTTGGTCACGGTAGTATCACAAGAGTCCCTTTACTATTTCCTCTTTTATACTCGGTCTCCACATTAGCCCATTATGAGGCATTGTGGTCCTTGTAGTTTACATTAATTCAATAAAACTTTATTGCTTACAGTCCATGCAAAAACTGGAGATAAATGACACATTTACAAATCACCTGATGTATCTATTTACATTCTAGGCATTGTTTGGAATTATCGTAACTCATACTACCAATGTCTATCACTCAATTCATGGCTAAGTGCCCCTAAAATCTGGTAGCTCTGAGACAAATTGTTTATTAGTGTATCTACACTTATTAATACATCATACTATTTTCAGAATTAATATCCATATTAATATATTGCTTAGTGCAAATGCTTTGTTTGGTCATTCTTAGATTCAATCGCCCTAGTTGTATGAAGAGAAAAACTACTACTGATGCCATTCTGATAATTATATTTACAATTTACGCAGTCTCATTGAATTTTATGGAGTTTCACTTGTTTCATCAAGGACAATATCTCATCTTAAATGTCCCAATTGAACACATTTTTGGAAGGTAGATATTTTTCTATAGGTGCACATGCATTTCTTCATCCATGTTAAGTCCTCCCGGGACCTTTGTCTTGAACCGGATAATAAGTTTGGTTTCCAAACGTCTTAATTTAAGCATTCGATTGCCTCCTCTTTCATTTTGTCGAACTGTTGCCAAGCCTGTATACTTGAAATCTAGCCATGTTTTTCCAGGATGAGTGCTCATATGTTTAGCTGTAGCATATGAAGTGTCTTGGTTGACTGTGGCTCGTACATGTTCTAATATTCTTTTCTTGAGTGGGCAGATAGTATTGCCAATGTACCTCTTTCCACAAAAACACTCAATTAGATAGACAACATAAGATGTTTCACACGTGATTGTTTCTTTGATTTCTAGCGTGCCTCCTTTAGGATCTTTAATGGATTTGAGGTTCTGTCCAATATTGCACGCTTTGCAATTCATGCATTTCACAAATCCCCTTTGTTTGATTTGTAACCAAGATTCTTGTTTATGCGTCCGAAAGTGACTATTTACAAGTGAGTCAGATAAGGACGGGGCTTTTCTGAATGTCACCAGAGGATGTTCCCCTACCAAATGGCCAATATCAGGATCTTTTTAAAACGCTCCAATACTTGGTGAGGATTTGTCTGATTTGAAAACTCTCACGACTATATGTCAAAATCAGGCGTGGTGCTTCTTCTCCTATTCCTGCTTGTTTTTTGTTCTTTTCTTTTCTGTTATCAATTAATGTCTCCGCCCTAGTTTTTGACCTTGCTTTGTATTCACCTTTATGCACATCTTCATATTTGTATCCTCTTTGGAGGAAACGTTTTTTTGTTTCAACAAACTTGGTTTCCATTTCCTCCAATTCAGAGCAATTTCTCTTCATTCGAATAAATTCTCCATATGGGATGCTTTTCTTGAGAGACACGGGATGAAAACTCATACCATGCAGTATGCTGTTAGTTGCTGTCTTTTTCCTGTGAACAGTTGTGTGAATTTCATTGGATTTAATATACACTTTTGTATCTAAAAAGTCAATCTCTTGACTATTTATATTATGTGTAAATTTTAATCCCACTTCATTATCATTGAGGATTTTTAGATATTCCAGAAATTCAAGTTCGGTGCCCCTCCATAACAAGAAGAGGTCATTAATGAAGCGAAGCCATAGGGTTATCTTGGACGTATGATGGTCGTTCTCCTCCCTCCAAGCTATACTCCTCTCCCACCATCCCATCATGAGATTAGCATAGCTTGGAGAGAAGGAAACTCCCATCGCAGTCCCACACATTTGACCATAGAGCTTTTTATTGAACAAAAAAATGTTATTATTGAGACATAGCTCAATCATGTTCATTAGCATCATTGTGTGTTTGTATTCCGCTATTGGTCTCTGTTGCAAAAAGTAGCGTATGGCTTTCATTCCGATATCATGGTTTATTGACGTATATAGCGAGACTACGTCTATCGTCACTAGGAGATAATTGGGTTGCCAACTCGTCCCCATCAGTATCCTCAAGAAGTCCCCTGTGTCTTTGATATAGGAGTTTAGGGTCGGGACAATTGGTGCTAGAAAGTAATCTACATAGGAGGCAACATTTTCATAAAGAGAAGCACAACTGGAGATTATGTAGAGATCTAGCAAACAAATTGCAAGACTGGCATAATGAGGGATTGATCAATGATGAAGAAAAGAAGTTCTTGATGGTGGAAAACCCTGTCCTACCAACAATTTATTTCTTGCCCAAAGTACACAAAACTCTGAAGAAACCACCTGGCCGTCCTATAATCTCCAGTTGCGGTTCTCTTTATGAAAATGTTGCCTCCTATGTAGATTACTTTCTAGCACCAATTGTCCCGACCCTAAACTCCTATATCAAAGACACAGGGGACTTCTTGAGGATACTGATGGGGACGAGTTGGCAACCCAATTATCTCCTAGTGACGATAGACGTAGTCTCGCTATATACGTCAATAAACCATGATATCGGAATGAAAGCCATACGCTACTTTTTGCAACAGAGACCAATAGTGGAATACAAACACACAATGATGCTAATGAACATAATTGAGCTATGTCTCAATAATAACATTTTTTTGTTCAATAAAAAGCTCTATGGTCAAATGTGTGGGTCTGCGATGGGAGTTTCCTTCTCTCCAAGCTATGCTAATCTCATGATGGGATGGTGGGAGAGGAGTATAGCTTGGAGGGAGGAGAACGACCATCATACGTCCAAGATAGCCCTATGGCTTCGCTTCATTGATGACCTCTTCTTGTTATGGAGGGGCACCGAACTTGAATTTCTGGAATATCTAAAAATCCTCAATGATAATGAAGTGGGATTAAAATTTACACATAATATAAATAGTCAAGAGATTGACTTTTTAGATACAAAAGTGTATATTAAATCCAATGAAATTCACACAACTGTTCACAGGAAAAAGACAGCAACTAACAGCATACTGCATGGTATGAGTTTTCATCCCGTGTCTCTCAAGAAAATCATCCCATATGGAGAATTTATTCGAATGAAGAGAAATTGCTCTGAATTGGAGGAAATGGAAACCAAGTTTGTTGAAACAAAAAACGTTTCCTCCAAAGAGGATACAAATATGGAGATGTGCATAAAGGTGAATACAAAGCAAGGTCAAAAACTAGGGCGGAAACATTAATTGATAACAGAAAAGAAAAGAACAAAAAACAAGCAGGAATAGGAGAAGAAGCACCACGCCTGATTTTGCCATATAGTCGTGAGAGTTTTCAAATCAGACAAATCCTGACCAAGTATTGGAGCGTTTTAAAAAAAGATCCTTATATTGGCCATTTGGTAGGGGAACATCCTTTGGTGACTTTCAGAAAAGCCCCGTCCTTATCTGACTCACTTGTAAATAGTCACTTTCGGACGCATAAACAAGAATCTTGGTTACAAATCAAACAAAGGGGATTTGTGAAATGCATGAATTGCAAAGCGTGCAAAATTGGACAGAACCTCAAATCCATTAAAGATCCTAAAGGAGGCACGCTAGAAATCAAAGAAACAATCACGTGTGAAACATCTTATGTTGTCTATCTAATTGAGTGTTTTTGTGGAAAGAGGTACATTCGCAGTACTATCTGCCCACTCAAGAAAAGAATATTAGGACATGTACGAGCCACAGTCAACCAAGACACTTCATATGCTACAGCTAAATATATGAGCACTCATCCTGGAAAAACATGGCTAGATTTCAAGTATTCAGGCTTGGCAACAGTTCGACAAAATGAAAGAGGAGGCAATCGAATGCTTAAATTAAGACGTTTGGAATCCAAACTTATTATCCGGTTCAAGACAAAGGTCCCGGGAGGACTTAACATGGATGAAGAAATGCATGTGCACCTATAGAAAAATATCTACCTTCCAAAAATGTGTTCAATTGGGACATTTAAGATGAGATATTGTCCTTGATGAAACAAGTGAAACTCCATAAAATTCCATGAGACTGCGTAAATTGTAAATATAATTATCAGAATGGCATCAGTAGTAGTTTTTTCTCTTCATGCAACTAGGGTGATTGAATCTAAGAATGACCAAACAAAGCATTTGCACTAAGCAATATATTAATATGGATATTAATTCTGAAAATAGTATGATGTATTAATAAGTGTAGATACACTAATAAACAATTTGTCTCAGACCTACCAGATTTTAGGGGCACTTAGCCATGAATTGAGTGATAGACATTGGTAGTATGAGTTACGATAATTCAAAACAATGCCTAGAATGTAAATAGATACATCAGGTGATTTGTAAATGTGTCATTTATCTCCAGTTTTTGCATGGACTGTAAGCAATAAAGTTTTATTGATTTAATGTAAACTACAAGGACCACAATGCCTCATAATGGGCTAATGTGGAGACCGAGTATAAAAGAGGAAATAGTAAAGGGACTCTTGTGATACTACCGTGACCAAGAACGTGAAGTTCGAAACGCGTAGGGAGGAGGAGAGCTTTTGTTGAATTAAAACCTTTTAAACTGCTAAGGTGTGTGCCATGTTTCATTGTTTTGTTGGATCCCATATATATATATATATATATATATATATAAATATATTACAGAGGGACCGTAGCCACTCTGTAGTTAAAGTTAGAGTTACCAGAGATAGGAATTCCTCAGATTTTTCATCATTATTAACTTTGCGACCGTTTAACGAATCTTCACGAAACGGTGCAGACCTATTCCTCTTTTTACATTGCTTAAGTACGCAAAGGCAGTTAACAAACAACTCACTGATTTTGTGGAGGGGGCCAGCCTACTACATCCAGCGCAATCTGGTTTTAGAGCTGCCTACAGTACTGAGTCCGCCTTAGTCGAAGTCTCTGAAGCTATTCGAGACTGTTTGGACTCTGGTGGAAGTGCAACTCTCATAATACTGGATTTGTCGGCGGCATTTGATACCGTTCCCCATGCACTGCTTTTGGCTCGGCTGGCAAACATAGGTATCTCTGGGCTGGCCTGGAGGTGGCTGAAATCCTTCCTTGAGGGGCGTTCGCAACAGGTCTGGCTCCCGCCTTTTTCGTCTCCATCCCAATCTGTGACCACTGGAGTGCCGCAGGGGTCCTCCTTGAGCCCCCTGCTCTTTAATATCTACGTCACTCCTCTGGTCCAATTAGTGGAAGAGCGGGGTGCCAAGATCGTTGCTTACGCCGATGACACCCAACTTCTGTTCACCTGGGGTAAATCGGAGTTCTCTACCTTGAAGGCGAAAGAGTGTCTGACAGCTGTTTTCCGATGGCTCTGTGCCGCCCAACTCAAATGTAATGAGGATAAGTCCGAAATCCTTCTTTATGGAAAGTTTCCCCCCTGGTTCAGGGAATCTCTCTGGCCGTCTGACTATCCTATGCCATCTTCTTCTGGACTACCAGTAGAAAATCTGGGCGTTTGGTTCGACGAGCAGCTGTCCTTCTCGACCTAGATTAAAAAATTGGCCTGGAGTTGCTTTGGGATATTAAAGTCCCTTAAGAAATTCCTGCCACTGTTACCTAGGGCAGCAAAGGAAACAGTGACTCGGGCACTGATTCTTTCTCGAGGAGACTTTGCCAATGGGTTGTATCTGGGCCTTCCTGACTACACTCTTAAAAAACTGCAGGTGGTCCAGAATGCAGCAGCTAGGCTGGTGCTCAACATTCCCATTAGAAAGAGCATCAAGCAACATCTGCGTATGCTGCACTGGCTACCTGTTATGAAACGCGTTAAGTTCAAGGCCCTGGTCATAGCACATTGTGCTTTGTATGCTGGAGGACCTGCATACCTCAGGAAGCGCTTTGCTTTCTACACGCCTGCCAGACATTTGAGATCCTCATCTCAGCTGCTTGCACAGGTTCCCCGTGTGCGCCTTCAAAGAATGGGGGGCAGATCTCTTGCCGTTAGGGCAGCCACGGCTTGGAATTCCTTGCCCTTTTCTTTGCGCAGCATCCAGGAGCTGGGGCAATTTAAGAAATGGGACACTCCCAGGAGTAGCTGCGTGCGTTATAAAAACCCAATAACATAACATAACAAAGGTTTGTGGAGATTCACCAAATGGTCGCAAAGTTAATATTGATGGAAAATCCGAGGAATTCCTATCCAATACATTTTCCGTAGACTTTGGGGCACATTACGATGCCGGTGGGACAGCCACCGGTGGCAGTTCCACAGACATGCAGCCCTTCAGGCCAACCACCACATTATGATGCAGGCAGTCGGACCCCTGATTCTCAGGGCGGCTGTCGGAATCGAAATCCTGAATGGAGGCGGTGCCTTCAGAATCACAATGTCCCTTTCCGAAAGCCTTTTCATGTCGGTCCCACTGCCATGAAAAGGCAGACGGAAACGAACTTTGGGGACCCCAAGCAGGGCCCTCATCCCTTGAGGGCCACTGCTAAGTGGTCATGGGGCACATGTGGGGCCTCCAAACATCCATGCACCGTGTGCCAGGCACCCCATAGTGCCTGGCACACATTGTGAATGGATGTTTTCAAACATGCCTTTGTCTACTGCGGCTTGTGCTGCATCCCTTTTCCGGGCCGCGGCACAAGCCGCAGTAGAAAAATGCAGTTTCCGACAGCCTATGCGGCGGGCTGATAAAATGATGGCGGGTGGGACCACTGACTACTTGTCGGGTGGTATCAATCATGCTGCGATGATGGTCGGACATCATAATGAGGCCCTTTGTACTCACATGTAGTGTGGAGAAGGCTGGATGGATGGATGGATTTAAATGAAATTTGACAGGATTACACGTTATGGTGTGCAGATGCTCCTTCTGGGTGCTACAGGTAAGTATTTTTAAGTTATAAGCTATTTTACCTTAGTAAAATCTGTAGTTGTGGTATTTTAATGAAATTTCCTGGTATTCCACGGTACATAGCGATGAGAAGTCATTATGTGATTGGCTAATGACTGCATTTACAAAAGTTAAAGGGAGCCACTTTGGGGTTGTTCTGCCTTACGCCTTCAGATATAGGTAAATATCAGGTTTGGTATTTTACCCCTACCTATTACCACTCTATTGAAGAGCTAATAGGTTGGGAACAATATTTGTAAGTTTCTATTTATTTTTAAAAAATGTATGGAGTACAGTGGTACTACCTCGGGTATACTGCGGTGCTAAAAATTCATTAAAAAATTACAAATACTCTGTAGTACCCTATATTTTACAAATATAGGGTACTACAGTGTATTTTCTAGTTTTACCATATTTAAATATGCACAAAAAAGTCCACACAGTACTGCAATAATTCCTAGAAATTCCGGCTGCTTAAAAAATTTACAAAGAATGTGCAGTTCTCACTAAAATGCTAGAAAAATATATAGAATTTTATAAATACATTTCGCTACCTATTATCACTTCAATAAAATGGTAATAGATATTGAACAACACTAAAACCTACTTCGTACCTATATTTAACACTGTAACTGAGAACGCAGTGAAACGCAGAATGCAGAACGCAGTCAAACTGTGCTAAAAACCAAGGGCTAGATGTACGACCATGTCATTTAGCGACTCTCAAATTGCGCTCAATTGCGAGTCGCAATTTGCGAGTCGCTAAATGCCATGTACAACATTGTCTGAGACACTGTTAGCGATTCCTAATGGGGTCACAAATTGCATGCCTCATGCATATTAATGAGGCACTCGCAATTTGCGACCCCATTAGGAATGGCTGGCCATACCAGGTATGGTGGCCTGCTGGGCTCAGCAAACCTCCATGTCTGGGACTACTTTTAAATAAAGCAGTTTTTTTTAAATGCAGCCCGTTTTCCTTAAAGTAAAATGGAATGCATTTAAAAAAAGAAAAATGAAACGTTTTCGTTTCATTTTTTAAGGGCAGGTAATGGTCCCTGGGAAATCTGCCCCTGCCCCATACAAATATTTTCCTCTGCATTCGCAAAGGGGAAGGGGTCCCCTGGGGAGCCCTTCCCAATTGCAAGTGCTTTACCACCCTCTTGAAGAGGGCGGTAAAAAGTATTTTTGCGGTCGCAAAACATTCTTACATAGGCTTCTTACTTGCTATTAGGAAGGGACGCCCTTGGAACGCCCCTTCCTAATAGCGACTCACAATTCCTATTTAGCAAGTCGCAAAAAAATTGTGACTTGCTAAATAGGGATTGTACATGGCCCTATTAGATTTTGTATGCGCAAACGGGTCGCAAACCCGTTTGCGCATGCAAAATAGGGTCGTATATCTGGCCCTAAATGGCTGCCTTTTACCTTTGGTAAACACGCCCATTAGCCACTCACATTCTGACTTCTCATCCTCATGTATCGTAGTATACCGTGAACTTACCGCGGTATACTGCAGCACAATATATAATTGCATTTTTATTCAACTTATAACTTTAACACTACTCACACTATTCATGTATACTACCAAAAATAATCATTTTTTACCTCACAATGCATATTCCAAACTCATTACATTTACATCCGTTCACACACTTTCACCCTACGTCTGTTTTATTTATGCCACTCCACTCTATGCCACTCAACTTTTCGCCACTACACTCTATGATATTACACTCTACAACACTCCATTCTGTTACTCCACTATACGCAACTCCACTCTACGCTAATCCACTGTACACCACTCCACTATACTGCAGTCCACTCTACACCAAGTATTACAATCTACACCAATCCATTCTGTCACACCCCCTACCCTACCCTACTTCACTGTATGCTATTCCTCTGTACTTAACTCCGTCACCACTGCACTGTCGCCACTCCACTATATGCTACTCAACTCTATGCCACTCCATTCTACACCACACCACTGTACACCACTCCACTATATGCTATTCCACTCTATGCCACTATATTGTACGCCACTCCACTGTACCCTATTCCACTCCACTGTACGCCATTACACTGTACGCCACTCTGCTTGATGCCACTATACTCTACAAAATTCCTCTGTACCTTATTCCACTCTATGCAACTAGACTCCACGCCACTCAACTCTATGCTATTCAACTCTATGCCACTCCACAACACTATATGCCGCTCGACTGTAGGCCGTTCTACTGTACGGTACTCCACTATATCCTACTCTACTGTATGCCACTTCATTGTATGCCACTGCTCCCTGCGTTAATCCACTGTACCTTATTCCAAACTATGCCACTTCAGTGTATGCCACTGCAGTGTACACCACTCCATTCTACACTACTCCACTGTATGCTATTTCACTGGATGCTACCCCACTGTATGCTATTGCACTGTATGGCACTTCAGTCTATGCCACTCTACTCTATGCCACTCCAATATACGCTATGTCACTCTATGCTATTCTACTGTATGCCACTACACTGTATTTATTTATTTATTTGAGAAGTTTTATATAGCGCTGGCTAGACCCGGAGGTATCAGAGTGCTTTACATGAGGATCAGCGGTTTACAAGTTACAAAATTACATCAGTTACAGGAGCCCAGTATAAAAACATGAGATTACACAATAATAAGGGTAATTGACGTATAGTATAGTCAAGACACTGGAAAAAGGAGGGGGAAGGGGGGAAAACACAGCAGGGAGACGAGGAAAACCGTGTCAGATGTCCGGCTGGGTAATTGCCGCCGCGGGGGTGAACCCGAGCCAAACTCCTCTATAGCTGCGTGGGACAGCTCCACCGGGCATCGGCCAGGGTTGCTCGGGTACCGCTGTAAGTACGAAGAGATTCAGGTATCCGCCCAGGGGGCATCGTCATAGATCCATCAACGCACCTGTCCCGGTGTTACTGGGAAACGCCGACCGTTTCGTCTTCCAACTCGCCCCCAGATCAAGATTAGGAAGATCAGAGGGGCAAGGGACAGTTCCAGAGGCTGTCGAGTTGAGGGACAACCCATCCTTCTTGTCTACAGTCCTCTTGGCGGGAGTGAAACTGAAGAGGGGTTGTGAATAGAAACCTGATCTTCTTCAGAAATTATTCCTCTATAGGTCCCCATTCTGACAATGCAGATATTGATCCTAGAGAGCAAATTGTACCAAATTCAACATTATCCCAGGATCATATTGTCAGTTGACCCCCGGTGTCCAAATAATACCTTCTGAATGGGGATTGAACGCTGCTGTTCGCTTGTCCCCTCCGCCATGCACCACAACACACGTCCCAGCCCAGCGCCATCTTGGAGTCAGGCATGGGTGATAACGATCTCCCAGTCGGTTCCCGGGGGACATTTCCTCTGCTCCCGAGAGTGCCCCCACTTCATGCTACCCTGCCACCCTGCCTGCCACCTCACTCCATTGTACGCCGCTCCACTCTGCACCACTGCACTCCATGGTACTCCACTGTATGCTATTACACTCTATCACACTCTATTCTATGCCACTCTTCGCCACTCCACGCTATTCTACCATACACCACTCCACTCTATGCCGCTCCACTCTATGCCAATCCACTCTATGCCACTCCACTGTACCCACTCCAATATATGCCACTCCACTATACAGTATTCCACTGTACGCAACTACACTCTATGCCACTGAACTCTACGCTATTCAACTGTATGCCACTCCCCTCTACCCCACTCCACTGAATGCTATTCCACTGTACACTATTCCACTGTACCCCACTCCACTCTATGCCTCTTCACTGTACGGCAGTGCACTGTACGCCATTCTACTGTACACTGTTCCACTGTATGCTACTCCACTGTGCCCACTCAACTCTACATTGCACTGAACACTACTCCACTGTACACTATTTCAAACTATGCCACTCTAATGTACATCACTCCAGTGTATGCCACTCCAATGTATGCCAATGCCACAGCACTCCACTGTATGCCACACCACTGTATGCTATTTCAGTGTATGGTAGTGTACTGTACGCTATTCCACTAAATGCCACTCCACTCTCCGCAACTCCCCGGTGCGCCACTCCAGTGTACGCTATTCCACTGTACGCATTTCCACTCTACCACACTCCACACTACGTCACTCCACTTTATGCCACTCCATTCTGCGCCACTCCCCTGTACCCCACTCCACTTTATGCTATTCCACTGTACACCACTCCACTCTATTCCACTCCACTTTACACTAAACCACGTTGTGCCACTACTGTCTACAACACTCCACTGTACACTACTCCACTGTATGCCAATCTACTCTACGCTATTCCACTGTATGTAATTCCACTCTATGCTGCTCCACTGTATTCTATTTCACTCTACCCTATATACTGTATCCTACTCCAATGTATGCCACTACAGTGTACCTCACTCCATTGTACGCCGCTCCACTCTGCACCACTGCACTCTATGGTACTCCACTGTACGCTATTACACTCTATCAAACTCTATTCTATGCCACTCTTCGCCACTCCACTGCACGCTATTCTACCATACACAACTCCACCCTACGCCACTCCACTCTATGCCAATCCACTCTATGCCACTTCACTGTGCCCACTCCAATATATGCCACTCCACTATACACTATTCCACTGTACGCAACTACACTCTATGCCACTGAACTCTATGCTATTCAACTGTATGCCACTCCCCTCTGCCCCACTCCACTGTACACCACTCCACTGAATGCCATTCCACTGTACACTACTCCACTGTACCCCACTCCACTTTATGCCTCTTCACTGTACGACAGTGCACTGTACGCCATTCTACTGTACACTGTTCCACTGTATGCTACTCCACTGTGCCCCACTCAACTCTACATTGCACTGAACACTACTCCACTGTACACTATTTCAAACTATGCCACTCTAATGTACATCACTCCAGTGTGTGCCACGCCACTGTATGCCAATGCCACTCCACTGTATGCCACACCACTCCACTGTATGCCACACCACTGTATGCTATTGCAGTGTATGGTAGTGTACAGTACGTTATTCCACTAAATGTCACTCCACTCTACGCAACTCCCCGGTGCGCCACTCCAGTGTACGCTATTCCACTCTACGCATTTTCACTCTACCACACTCCACACTACGTCACTCCACTTTATGCCACTCCATTCTGCGCCACTCCCATGCACCCCACTCCACTTCATGCTATTCCACTGTACGCCACTCCACTCTATTCCACTCCACTTTACACTAAACCACTTTGTGCCACTCCTGTCTACAACACTCCACTGTATGCCAATCTACTCTACGCTATTCCACTGTATGCAATTCCACTCTATGCTGCTCCACTGTATTCTATTTCACTCTAGCCTATATACTGTACCCTACTCCAATGTATGACACTACACTGTACACCACTTGACTGTATGCTTCTTCACTGTACGCTGGACCAATCTACAGCATTGCACTGTATGCCACTCAAATCTATGCTATTTAACTCTTCTTTTCCGTTTCACTTCTCTTTGCCTCTTTTATTCTCCCAGAGTAGACCCACATCTACTTACCTCTTTTGTTTATGGCCACTTTATATCATGACGGTTGCCACTGAACACTGGTAGTATTTATTTGTTTAATTGTGTGGGCAGGTTTCGACGAACCAGCATTTCCAGGGTACTAACCACATTTCCCCTACATGCACCGTGGATATCATCCTGACGCTTCAGATCTCCTGAGTACCTTTTTCTCCCCTGAATTCTTTACTTTCTTTGTTCTTTTCTTTTTCCGCTAATCCCCTTTTCCTGTCCCCCCCCCCCTCATTTTTCTTGTCTTTTTGACTGACTGGCACATGTTAAGCCGTACCTATACCTTGATTTTGCTATGATTGACCGAGGTCCATAATGTTACAGTAGTACTGGGACCACAATGCACTTTGCATGTACCTTGGACGACGACATGTCCACATTTCATGCACATTTTATTTTATTATATTTTGTTTGCATTATATTTCGGACTGGTGCCTTTATTCATTCATTTCATTGATGTATGGATGTATTCAGCTCACTGACTCCCACACAAGTTATGATGCTTGGTATTGTGCATCGTATCACGACCTGCAAGTCCACTTTCTTCGTTCATTTCTTATACGTATTTATGGCACTGTGATTGGTTTCCTAGTTACATGTGATCAAGGCCAGCAATGGGTGAAACTCATCTTGTTTTCGAGTAAAATACAGTGCTACACGCTTTAACTGAGTGAGCGTCTTTTCTTCAAGAAAGAGATTTGTTTTGCATATATATATATGTCTGCGCATGTCATCATCACAATCCCTTTGTTTTGAATTATCAAGACATCATCGAATAAGACATTAGTCATAAATTGATGTTTTAGACAATATAATAATGATATGATTTTAAAAGCTTTTTTTGCACTAGCACTTTATATTTTAGCACTTTTTAGGGGTTATTAAAGTAGCACTTTATGTAGTATCAAAAATAAGGCACTTTTTTAGAGTGTTTCAATCTATGGATGAGACATGGGGTGTATACATAGATCAATGCAGTTTGTTGCATTTAAGCAATGAATTTTCAGGGATCATTAGATCATGGAAATAAACAGCAAATATAACCTATTCTGACGATATTGTACAAAATTATGTATAAAAGTATAGGGGTGATAACAAGGAATTTTTTGGGAAAAAAACCTTTTAATTCCTTTTATACATTTTATACTATTTATACTGTGTATTTATGCCAATAGTGTGTTTTTTGTACTATTTAAATGTTGAATAGCAATTTCTTCTATGTCTATACATTCATGATTGGGCACTGTCACTTTAAAAGGGTCAATTGCAGTGGGTAACGCTGTCATGTGATCAAGGCAGGTGAACTGCCGAAACGCGTCATGGCGGAGCTATTTTCCTAATAAAATATAACAGCACTTACTTTGGGTCCACTCTCGTTTGAATCCTGCGGATGGGACTGTGTTGAAGAGCGAGGCTTCTTCATATATATATATATATATATATATATATATATATATATATATATATATATATATATATATATATATATGTAAGCAATGTAAAGCCTGCAAGACAGCTACACACAAAAAGGAGGTGGAATTAAAGAATGGTACAAAATGGAAAATTAGACAACACATAACATGTAAGAGCAAATTTGTGGTTTACATAGTGGAATGTCCCTGCAAACTCAAATATATTGAAAGTACCACCTGTGAAGTTAAAAAGAGGATCTTGGACACATCAGAGCGACAAAGAACAAAGATCGTAGTAATGCTATCTCCAAACGCATGGAAAAATATCATGACAGCAAATGGGAGGAATTGCGATATTATGCCATCGAACAAATACCCATCTCAGAAAGAGGGGGGAATCGTGAGAAGCTCTTACGACAAAAGGAATCAAAGCACATTGTATCAATAAGAACATTGAGTCCTAATGGTCTCAATCAGGATGAAGAGCTTTATGTCCATCTATAGGTGAGAATAGGAAAAGGAAAAAGAACATATCAAGTATCCCAAAACATAAGAAACACAAAAATTAAAATAGGAAACCTGAAACAATACTCTAGGTCCAGTTACAAGTGATAAAAAGAACAAATACATCTCAGAATACAAGAACAACAACGAAAATTGAGAATTGTAAATAAAGAGCACTATTTGGCTCATTGGAGAGCAAATAAGTTGGGAAAGGATAGAACTACGTAACTTACCAGAAAGGAAAGACTCTTGGAACAAATATAAAGACACTTATGTTTGATGGAAATTAAAGAGAAAAAAAGAAAAGAAGAAAAACATATAAAAACAAGGGGAACTATTCTATGTCAAGTGGTACCATAAACAAAATTGAGAATCATAATTAAAGTGAATTACTAGGCTCACTGGAGAGCAAAAAGTGGGAGAAGATAGAATTATGTAGCTCACCCGAGAGCAAATTATGTTGGAATAAACCAAAATGAACAGTCATAATTGATGAAAATCAAAGATAAAAGAAAAAAAAGGAAAAAATGGAATATGAAGTGGTACCACAAGCACAGAACAATCACAAAATCGAATTTGACTGTACCACCCCCCTAAAGGGCAGTGAAAACATGCAATGCACTTTAAATGACTGCAAATAATATTTTACATTTATGCCTCAGAACTATGAATTGACTTTGGGTAAACTAATGTTTTTAGGTGGAAGTATTTTGCACAATAGCACTTGAGCACTTTATAACTTATTTGAGCACATTGTCACTTTAAGAGTATCTTTACTACATGTCCCAGCATGCAATGAGACGTAAACAGGAAATGATTGTTGTAGTAGAGATAAATAATACCCTATTTTGAATATGCGCTATCCCGTGATCAAGGTCTGAGGTCAGGACAGAAACATGTTGGGCTTGGTAATGAGCACTATGCATAATTCAAAATATGAAAGTGAATCCCAATTGAGTGCGCATCCATTTTTTGCTTTGCACAATATTTGTATATATATATATATATATCGATTCATGGCAGTGAAGAAGCAAATTATATGTATAAACACACAGGGGCTGTCAGGTTTCTTCATGCATTGGTCAATTTAAATGCCATTCACATTTACTTTCTCCCACCTGCAGCCATTGGCTTTCTTCACTTTGAGTGATTGCATTTTCTTGTGCGCATGTGCACATTTGCCAAAAAGTTCACTTCAGTGTCAGGGGTGGCTGGTCATTCTCTGCTTTAATTTCCCTCCATTAGTGTTTTTTATTTAGTTTTGCAGTGGGTCATTTTATACTTATGTTTCACAAACATGTGCATTCTACCTTTAGACAGCAGCATTGTTACTTTTATATCTTTAGTACCGATAGCGTATAATTGTAGAAAATTATAGATTTTCAAGGCTTTGGTCAATGCTCGTCCAATATGCGATCACTGAGTATACGCAAACCTGCCTAGTTACATTTCAGAAAGGCATTAAAGAATACATGTTTGTGCGTAAACGGCTTATGCTTTTGCAACTTAGTATTAAATAATAAAATATTAGTACAATAAAAACAACATTTGGGAAGATGAAAACATACTGCAAAAGGAATTTGACTTAATAATATAGATAGCAATATAGGTTTGCACCTGGGGCGTGTTGTAGAAGAGTAAAAGTTAGAGTAATTTATTGCTGAGAAAAGCATAAGCGGAAGCATTGCAACATAACTCGAGGCTTTTTTTAAATTTATTTCAAAGAAACAGAGTATGACCTGAGAAACTGGCTGAGAGAAAACTGGCACAAAGAAGCAGTACTCCAGGGGAGAAAATATCAATTTGTTAACACAGGCTAAGGTCTGAACTACAGTTGGCGAGTGAGCTGCTGTGATCTATGTTAGATATAATGAATTGTACATTATTAATGTTCCTGTAAAACAAATTTAAAAAAAAACGTATTTTCCCTTACTGAAGGCAGGATATCAAGAGGTTAACCTGGAAGAAGTGGACATGGACCGTGTAGGAGCAGGTGGGTCTGCATATTCCATGGCACTCGCTATCTCTACCAGCCCTTCTGGCTTGGGCATGAGGCCCAGGAAGGTAAATATGCCAGAACATGCACCGCAGCAATGAAATCAGCAGGCACACCAGCCCGCTCTGGCTCAGGAGAACCTGTGTGTATGTGTACAGGCGCAGCACTGCTTGAGTTGAGCAGAGTCGGTACTGGAAATGTTCCAATTATTTATTGGCATCTTCATTACCCCGATTCACAGTCTTCTTCATGCCAGTACTTACCTCTTGAGGCGTCCATGCCTTTGATAGAGCGCTCACCACGCCCTCGGATCGAAGATGTGACTAAGTAGCTTTTCTCTGTCTATGATGGTACTATAAAATGACCTCCCCCCACCGCTCTTCCTCTTTATACCAAGTCCAACTCAGTGGAGGTGCAAGAATAGAGGGAAGGAGGGATGTGTACTGGGAAAAGTAGGACTATGAATCAGGGTAATGAATATTACTGGTAAGTAATTGGAACATTAACCCCTTATCCAGTCTGCCTCATCCCGGTACTTACCATTTGAGGATATACCAAGCCTTGAGGCACTGCACCGACAATTAGTAATGCTGAAAACACATTTTTTAACATCTACAATTACTTTATTGCTGCTTTAAGAACAGAAGAGGCAAAATTACAATAAACAGAATCTGTGAAATCCAATTTATAATGTTAAACAAAAGTAAGGTGAGATGACCATGTACTCTCAGATTCTGCCCATGAAGTTGAAATCGCCCTGGTTGAACGACCTTGTATGTTAAATGGAACATATTAATCCATTGAACTATATGTCTGGGAAATTGCCTGCTTCACCCAGCTACATATGGTCTGAGAAGGTATTTTCTTCCTCTTATTGGCAGTGCCATAGGAAACTAACAAAGAAGAGGAATATCTGAACTCTTTCGTATGGTCTAGATACAACGCTTAGGACCTATGGACATCCAAGGAAGATGGAATCTGTGAATCACCTTATGATTGAAAAACAGAAAGAATGATCTCCTGAGAAAGGTGAAAAGATGAGTGAACTTTTAGAACGTAATTACGATCCAACTTAAGGACAACTCACTATGAAATGTTTTTTAAATGCAGATATGAAATTAACAAGACTCCCAAATCACCCAACCTCCTTGCTGATGTGATGGCTTTGAAAAAGGTAGTTTTTCATCATACCCAAGCCAAGTCTGATTAATCTAGAGGTTCAAATGGATGCTGTTGCAATCCTTGAAGAATTACTGATAAATCCTAAGTAGGAGAAGGATTTAGAACTACTGATTGCCTCAGTAAAAATCTTCTAAGAAGTCTAAAAACTAATGGAGCTATCTTAGAGGAGTTGTTGACCTTAGAGCTTTAATAGTCACTCATTGAGCTATCAAAGTAGCTGGAGAGAGACCTTGTAAATAATGTTCCCTTAAAAATTCAAGAATTTGATATGGATTTATCATTATTGGATTGAACCCCTTAGTAGTACACCATTTTTTAAATGCACCCCATTTTCTTCAATATGATCCTAGAGTTGTGGACTTCTTGGAAGCCTGGATATCTGGAAAACCTTAGAGAAACAATCCATCTTTTATTAACCTACTTTCTAAAGCTCCAGACTGTCAAACTGAGATGTTGCAACTGGATTAAAGGCAGCCGTGGAATTTGAAGAGGTGGAGGTTGCAGGGAGAAGTGGTAATAATGTTCATGGGACAGGCTGATGAGTAAGGAGAACCATGGACGTTGAGGCCAAAAAGGTGCCACTAGAATTACTGTCTTCCTCTCCTCCCGAATCTTCTGAAGCACCCTTGGGAGGAGAATAATTGGAGGAAAGCCATACAGGAGACCCTGTGGCCAAGGTATCACTAAGGCATCCGCTGCCCAGGCCGGGGGAGCACCACTGCATTGTGCAAAATGTTGGTTGCATCGCATTGTGTCTGGACAAAAACAAATCTATCCAGGGGGTTCTGAACTGAGAACAGATCTAGTTGAACCCCTGAGACTGTGGCTCAAGCTCTCCGCCTGGTAATTCAAGCACCCCTGAATATTAACTGCTATTATACCTAGAAAATGAGTTCTGCTCAGGCAGATATCTGACTTGTCACATGACTGCGTTGCTTGCTGTCTGTTCCCCCAGCGGCTGAGATAACATCTTGCTACCTGATTGTCTGTGTGGATTGCAACATTCATGCCTTCTAACTAGGGAGAAAATGACCATAGTGATAATGATGATGATGAATGCTATTTGTATAGTGCGCAGCTACTCTGAGGAGTGTTCCGGCAATGATGCAAGGGAAAAGGCAATTAGCTTGGAGAAAACGTTTTCAGCTTCTCTTTAAGCCGCTGCTTGGATTCAGTTTGACAAAGGTCAAGGGTGAGTTTGTTCCTGGCTAAATGGCCCAAATATGAGAACGTATGACTCTACAACGGCGGATCCCCAGTACTAAGACCAGAGCTGTGTTAGAAGAACAGACCTTCCTGTTTGGGAGATAAAAATGTATCCTAGACAAGAGGTAACTGGGACCAGTGTGGTGCGGAGCCCTGTAGTTAAGTACTAGAGTTTTAAACAAGGTGCGTTTACTCACTGATAGCCAGTGGGAATCCATTGTAATGAGTGGAGATGGGAGGAAATATGAGCTATGGGCTGGGACTGGAAGACAGATTGGAACATCCTTGGACAACCTGTCCTTTATTAGCCACCAACCCAATTCCTGTTTGATCTGGGATGTTACTGGAATAAGCTGATGGTAAAGTTATGAACTCAGGAAACAAAACTGCAACAGATGATTCACTAAGGTTTTCAGATGGTATTGGGCCATTGGGACTACAGCAGTTGATGCTGTCAGCAGACCCTGCACTCCTAGCCATTATCTCGCCACTGCTGTAGTTTGACTGAGGATATGGATCAGATACTGCGGAAGTGTTACAATTCTGGTTTGAGGGAGAAACACCCGTCCTAGCTGAGTGTTGAACCGGACCCAATAAGCATCTTGATCTGTGACGGTTTTAAATGGCTCTTCTTGAAGCTAATGACTAGAACCAGTTCCTGAAGGTTGTTGGTCACCACATGCACAAAGAGAAAGCAGAGATCAACCAATCATCAAGACATGGAAAGATTGAACTTCCTTTCAACTGCAGGCATTGCAAGAACAGGAACCAGGACCCTTATAAATGACCTGGAAGAGGTGGCCAGACCGAAGGAAATGCTAGTTTCCATCAGCAAACTTCAGGAAGCATTGACTGTTCTAATGAATCGGGACATGAAAATAAGCGTCCCAGAGATCCAACTTTCCAAGGTGATTGCCCTTCTCAATTAGGGGCATAATTGACTGACCCAAGATCATCCTGAATGTGTCGACAAATGTTTTAAGTCTTTTAAATACAACACCAGACAGAGCCACCTGTCTATCTTTGGCTCAAGGAAGAGAATGTAGTAAAAACATTTCTCTCTTCTGAGAGTTCAGCACTGGGATTACAGCTTTCTTACCATTAGAATATGAAAACCCTCTAACATAGCTCATCTTCCCACCAGATCTTTTGATAATGGAGTAGGTCTGAACAAGTCTTGAGGGATGGCTGAGCAAAGTGATAACTATCTTTTACAATGTCGAGGACTAACTGATCTGTTATGCATTCTTTCATTGCCTGTAGAACAATGTCAGCCTTCCCCCACTTGTACATAGTCATTTTTGATTTTGGTCTTGGTTCTGAGTATTGGTGTGTCTGGACTTGTTCCCAAATGGAGCCCTCTCACCATGGACCTGCCACAAAAGGAATGTTTTTCTTGGAAGTTCTGCAATGGGTGTTTTGAGATAAATAACTTTTTGCCCGCATATAGCTTGAAAGACTTAAGAATCTTTTTGTTTTCTGTCACCTTCTGTACCATTTCATCTAGTTCTGGACCGAAGAGCCTGGTTCCCAAGAATGGCAGCTTCTGAAATAATAACCTATAACTGGAGTCAAGCTTCAATGACTTCATCTATAATAAATGGCGTCCAACAACTATTGCACCCGCAGAGGAGGTAGCTGCCCAGAGACTGTCAAAGGTGACATCTGCGAGGAAACTTGCTAACAACTCCATATTACCCAAGATGATAGTTCAGTCCTTATTTCCCAAAATACAGTCATGCAAGACTTCTTTCAGCAACTTGTATTTCATATGCTGCATAAGAATTTGCTCTTTTTGAAAACTTTGCAGCAGTATAAGATATTTTAAGTGTTGCCTCAAATTTCTTATCAACCACATCTGGCAACATTAATTCCTCAAATGCTAGCGATGACGTAGAGGCCATTGATGCTAAAGTGGTATTGAGTTTCGGAGTCTGGGGAAAATGAGTTTCAAAGTCTCCTAACAATTATCTTTTATTAAGAAAATGAAGAACTAATGTCTTATTCAGATCTTTCCATTCTTTCAAAATTATTGATTTAATGACATCATGCAAAGGCAAATACTCCATCACAGTCCCATTGTAGTGAGAGTAAAACCTTCATCCTCCAGGGCATGCTCCTCAAAACCAAGACCCTTCTCTTATGTGCTTAAGGAGACCATGGAACTGGCTGGCCTGCACAAAGTTCCTTTTTTGATCTCTTTCTTGATCATCCTCCAAATCACCTTTTGATCTTCTAGCTCTTGGTCCTCAAAAGGGCTGTGTCCACAGCTTCCTTACTCAAGGTCTGGAGTTGTGACCTACATATCTGGAAGACTTCATCCTCCCCAATTAGCTGCGGCTCCTCCAGATTATGGCGTTTCTCTGTAGCCTTTCTGGCGTCTATAGAAAACAGGGATAGAACGTCCTACTGCAGCGTCATTCCTTTTTATATATGTCGCTTTGATAACGAGATCAGTACTCGCGAGATTTTACTACCAATGAAGTCCTAGCCTTCTATCCACTGCTAGATGTGCGCAAGTGCGCTGGAAAAGGACTTGGACACCACCAAGTGGTTCCACAACTACCTGACTAATAGCGTCTATTCCTGCTCTGCACTACCAGCCCAGCAAATTAGTGAGGAGCGTTACGGTACTCAGTGCGATTCTTCCCAGCCGCATGAAGATATTAGGATGCTTACCAGGTTAACGCCATTTAAACACACAGTAAAACCATAAAAATAAATGAGTGGCTTACTTCCATCTTGTCGCAGGACAGAGAAAACACACATCAAGAGAGGTGGAGGGAGGAGCATTTTATAGTAGCATCATAGACATGGAAAAGCTACTAAGAACTCGGATCTTTGATCTGAGGCCGTGGTAAACACTCTGTCGGAGGCGGGACATTGCAAGAGGTAAGGACTGGGATGAGGAGGACTAGATGAGGGGGCAATGATGAGGTCGGCTGGTGTGGCAGGGAGCATGGGGATTAGTACTGTCCCTGCTTCAGCAAATTCCACATAAAAAGGGGATACTCATAGCTTAATTTTAGCCAGAGGTTGCAGACTGGCCACTTTGGGGACTGACACATATTTTTCCTCATCTAACGTTGATCCAGAGCAAAAGAGAGAAAAACACAAAAAGGATAAAGAAGGTGGAAGAGAATGACAGAAAAACAGTGACAAATAGAAAAAGCAGGGATGAAAAAGAACCTGTAAAAGTGTGACAAAAAGGCAGGGAGTGTCTGGTGGTGGGTTAAAGAGGCATGAGGTGGAATCAAGACTATACAGCCTTGGTATTCGACCCCCTGACTTTCAATAGGGCCAACGAGGAATTCTGAACTAAACTTTCAGCCCCTGCACTTATGTTTTTACCAGTTAAGCACTGGGTACACATATATGTATACATATGGATAGTAATCCTGTGAGTGAACTCAATGGTGTGGGAGCCAAGCCCCAATAATCACCTGAACCCCAATATGCGAACACCCCAAATGTTTTACTTATTCAGTTTAGACTCCAAATCTTCTGTTGATCTTGCAGTAAAAGGCTATACTCCTCACCCCAAAAATCTCATAGATTAGCAAAGTTAAAACAATATATTTTTAGAAACAATAATAACAGAGTTCTAGGACTAAAAAAAGGAAAAATTGATTTAATGCAGAATCATTACATTTTCGGTACAGAGAAAAATGTAAGAATCACCATAAAGGCTCGATTATAAAAAATAAAAAGTCATAAACTCGATAAATCTCAGAGTTAAACAGAATTACAGTAAAACCCTGAAGAGTCAAACTCATAAAGAGTGCTGATAGCATTCCAACCAAGTCAAAAACGCAACCGAAAAAATAGATTCATCAGCAAAAAAACAAAAAGACCAATCTGATATGATATATTCTTATAAAGCGCGCAAGTGTCCAGGGGTGTCTTGGCTCAAGCAACTGCCAGGATGGATCATAAGCCCAACTGGCACACTGCTAGTTGGAAAACAACTAAGTTTTTAGTGCCTTCCTAAAGTGAAAAAAAAATGGTCAAGGATTTCAGATTTAAGGTAAGGATATTCCATAGTTTGGCAGTGCAGCAAATAAAACTTCTGCCGCCCAAGGAAGTGTGTTTGAATTTTGGGACTATTACATTTTTGGTAAAGGTAGAGCGAAACGTTCTAATGGGAGTGTACCACTTGAAGCTACACTTCAGGTATTCTGGGCCATATTCGTGAAGGGCCTTATGGGCAATGAGGCGAGCCTTAAAAGAAATTTGTTTTCTGATCGGTAACCAGTGGAACTTATACAAAGACTGGGACACTGACTGGAACTTGAGGATGCCCAAGAGCATGTGAGCTGCTGCATTCTAAAGAGTCTGGAGTTTGTTCAGCAGTTGCTGCTGCATATTTATGTAAAGGGCATTGCAGTAGTCAATTTTGGAGAGCACAAGGGTCACAATTGCTGTCTTCTGAAGCTCAAATGGAATGCAAGGAACCATATTTTTATTATACTTTAGGTATGGAATGAGGAAGAAGTGACTGTGTTAATTTGATTTCCAAAGGTCAGCTTGTTGTCAAACATGATGCCTAGATTCCTTGGAAGAGTTCCCAGATCCTGTGGCCACCAAATAGGGGACCAGAAAGAAATGCTACTACCAAACAGGAGCACCTCTGTCTTACCAGAGTTACATTGAAGGAAGTTGCCTTTTATCCAATTGCCCACTTCCATCATGCAATCATGGAACTTATTAACTTCATCTTGAACATCAGTTGAGATAGAGATGACAATTTACGTGCTGTCTGCATAAGACACAATATGGAAAAAACCAAAGGTGATAATGAAGCTGGCCATGGGTGTGACGTATATAATAAAAAGTGTGGGACTCAATAACGGCACCTGAAGTAGCCCACAGGGGAGGGAAGAGGGGCTAAACAAACTCATTAATGGTGACTAATTGTTCTCCATCAGAAAGAAAAGAGTTTAAAATGGCCAAAGAAGTTCCCTTGATCCCAGTGTTATTAAGACGATCAAGGAGCACATTGTGATTGGCCGTGTCACACGCAGCCTACAGGTCATGCAAAGTGAGGCCTGCTTTACCTCGATTGTGGAGGATCGGTCTGATTTCCTCAGAGCCCACAATCAGTACTGATTCAGTAGTGTAATTGCTTCTGAATCCAAACTAAGAGGAATCTAGAAGATGTTTTTTGTTTAGAAAGGAAACTAATTCCAGGTTCATGGCCTTCTTTGCAATTTTGGCTGGCATCTGGAGTTGGGAAATGGGGCGGTAGCTACTAAGTTCCTGAGGAATGAGTGTGGTTTTCTTTATTAAAGGTAGCACAGAGACATTTTCTAGACTTTGGGAAAATATCCTGATCTAAACATCTAATTAAATATGTTGGTGAGATGTAGAGTTACCATCTCTGGGGCAAGCTGTATTATTGCTGGAGGACATGGATCAGATGGGGAGACAGATTTTACTGATTACAACAAATTTTTTAGCTGCTCTGCCGAAAGAGGGGTACATTAATTTAAAGTCTCAGTTATGAGAGGAGAACTTAGGTCTTTAGTGACAATTTGATTAGCTTGCTTGTTTGACAAAAATTCATGACAAGCCTCTTTAACTTTAGTCTGGAAGTAGTTAGCAAGTTTATCGCAGAAGGATTGATTACTACCTGAGATATTTTTTTGTTGAAATTAGTTAATGTGTTAACTGTCTGAAAGAGTGCTTTGGCTGAATTGTTTGCAATGAAGTAAGTTGATTTTTCGGTGTGGATCAAGGCTTTATAGACACTGATACATTGTTTCTATTTATCTCTCTCACTGGAGTCATACTTTTTCCTCCATCTTTGTTCCTGTCATTGACAGAGTTGTTTTTGACTTATTAATTTGACAGAAAACCAAGGGACTGTAGGTTTGCTTCTGTAGTGACTGTGTGATTTTAAAGGAGCTAGTCGGTCCACTGCAGAGCCCAACCAGTTGGAATAATTAGAAGTTGCTAAGTTCAGATCATTCATGCAGTCTGGTTGGATTTCTAACAGAAACTGATTAAGCTGGACTGCTTCCATTTTATGCCACGCACATGATTCAAATGTTTGACGTGATGTACCGGTGGGGGACAGTTTGTTAGGTATCCTCAACCTGACCATGACCGCCTTGTTATCAGACAAAGTCTGTACAGTAGCAGTGACTGTTAATAGCTAGTTATTGGAAGAAATCTCATCCCAAGTATGGGCAGCCAAGTGTGTAGAGGCATGGACTGGTTGGGGAAGGACTAGACTGGACATAGTGTCAACTAAATATTCAGTTTCCCCATCTGCTAGAGCTTCTAAATGAAAATGTAAAATCCCCAAATAGGGTAAAAGTGGATAAATGTAGACAGGATTCCAAGAGAGTACTCACTGATTGTACAAGGTAGTTTTCGGTACAGAGGAACAGTATATTAGCATTCCCTTGAAGGGCTGATTCTTAGAGAGCTCTATTTTAAAAGTGAGTGCTTCGCAGTCAGTGGAAGACACAGGCAAAAATGTGGCTGCTCTATGGTTACGGTGTACCACTGCTAAGCCCCCTTCCCGCTTCAGAGTTTGATCTAATCTAAACAAGGAATAGGCCATTGGTACGGCAGATGAGAAGCTCATCCCTCGACCAGCTCAGTCTTTTATGTAGTTGTGGGGTGAAGTGTAGTTGTGGGGCCAGGAGTTATGGTGCTTGGTGCGGTCTGGGCACAGACCTGCACAGACAGGTTTGCCTTTGGCGCACATTTGGCATGCCAGCGGTGCATCCGCGCTCTGGTGTTGTCTAAATAGCCTGCCATCCAGGTGGTGTCTCTGGGGACATTGCGATAAGTCTGAACGCATCTTGGCGCATCAGATATGATAATAGGTGGAAAAATTAAAAGTAAACTGGAGTCCAGCAACCCCTAATCCTTCACACAGGCTCCTCTGTGAAAGGAAAATAATGGAAAGCAAAAGCAACAGTTTCTCAATACCCAGGACTTTTGCTATAAAATTCACATAAGCTATTAATAGCATCTGCAAATTCAGCATGGTATGATCATTATTGGCAAATCAGGAACAACAACATATTATTTTAAATTCTAAACACTAACGCATTTCTTAAGGTTAAGGTAGGAGAAATTTTCTGTCCACTCCGGATTCTGTCCACTCCTCAGCAACTGCGCACCGGAGATGTACAACTCAAAATGAAACATTACCCCAACAATGGTTCATAAAATTGGTACACTTGCAGCAGAACAGAAGTCCTTGAAAATGATACTTTGGGTACACGATGGAAGCCTCATTCACTAGACACACTTCCTAATACATTGGTGTATTTTAATACCTTTGACATCATTCACTTGAATCTCAGAGGAAGCACTGGGAGAAATTAATTGCAGTGAGACACTGATTGGGAGGGGTCGATGAGCAGGAGCAAGATGAGCAGAAAACATCAGAACTGCATTCATTTCAATAAAATAATGTGGCTTACAATCTTAATTACACTTTTAAGTGTTTTGGCAAATTCTTTTTAAGTGCAATCTCATTAGGTCATCATTTACATCTCCATGTATTTATTAAAATTATTAATATTCAAAAATCATTTTTACATGTTTTTGCACAATTGTACATTTTGAAAAAAGGTATTACAATGGTCAGGTGAATAGGGCAGCTGTCCACCATCTTGAAGATGGCAGCCTAATGCTATTGAAAAAAGAAAACGGCTCTGGCATTCATGCAGTGAGATTTTCATCAGGTGTTACTTTATGGCAGACTACTGACATTTCAGTTGACTATTTGTCACAAGTGTAGTAGCTCAGTGATAGGGACAGAGAGGCAGCCAAGCAGAAGCATTGGGTGAAATAGGACAGCTTATAGATCACTGACTCACCATATTATGTGGAAAAGGCCGCTTTATTGAAACAGGTGCACATCACATAAAACTCCTCCGCGAAAGCCTTACAGAACTAAAACCTCAATATACATTCAGTCATCTACCTTCCTTCTCCCTCCTCTAATCCCACCCAGTATACATACCCTTTGAATTTTAACATGATAACCACTGTACTTCTCTGATTGCCTTACTTTAAACTTCCCCTTCTGCTTAGCAGTGAACTAATTAACCCGTGCTCAACTTGTTATTCCTGTGATGTAACATTTTAACTCCAGGAATTCTGGAGTGGGCTGGTTGAGACCCTCCCTTTATGCCTGCTTATTCTATATTAACCAAAATAACCTTAAGTGAAGGCCTGCAAACTTGTGGGTCAATCGACCCATTCTCACACCTGTCTCAAGCGACAAGCAATACAATAACTTCCCCTACGCACCCTTTGCAACCAGCCTTTCTTATTCGTAACCATCAAAATTCAACCTGTCCTTTCCCCAAAAGGAATATAAACAGGGGTGGGTTGGTGGGACAAACCTGATCTATCTGCCAAGGGCTGCCACTGTGTACACCAAATACAAAATGGTGGGTGGCAGAGCAAAATGGCTAACTATATACCCTTGGGCTACATCCTTTACTGAATGTAGCCCAATCAAGCACAGTCATCTACACTGTGCCTGATGCCCCCAATACCTCAGGGGGACAGACCTTCCTTAGTCGTCTGTCCCCCAAAGCACTATTGGGTGAAATGGGGCACCTTAGAGATCACTGACTCACCATATTGTGTGAAACCGGCCGCTCTATTGAAACAGGTGTGTATCACATAAAACTTCTCGGCCAAAGCCTTGCAGAACTAAAATCTCACTATACATTCAGTAATCTACCCCCCCCCCCAACGTGTTATTTCTATGACATAACATGTTAACTCCAGGACTTCCGGTGTAGGCTTGTTAAGACCCTCCCTTTCTGTCTTTTTATCCTATATTAGCCAAACTAACCTTAAGTGAAGGCCTGCAAGCTTGTGGGCCAACCACCATCAGACAAATTCACAAACCTGACTTTTTCTGCCCCCCCAACAGCAACAAATCCCTCCTGTATCTTCAAGGTCCTGACCAAAAACTTTTTTCAATTCCAATAAATACAATCTGATCCCATATTCTGACAGATGTGCCCCGTCGTCCTTTAAAAAATCAACCTCCTTGTAGCGCAAGTCAACATGCAGCATTCTGCCTACTCCTTTGTACCTACAAAAATGTTGCATCTCCCTGTTCACCTTCCTACTTGCTTTATCTATGGCTGATGGCTTGGCCACACCTCTTTGGTATAAACTCCGTCCATGCTATAAAACAGCCTGACCATTGCAATCGTATTTCCCTGAGATCCTGTTTCATGCACCGTAAAAGTGCCAGACCTTTCTCCACTACCATGCCGTTCTCTACTAAGTGAATCATCAAAATGTCCAAGCAAGTGTTACTCTACATGATCATATTAAGCTTGGGTAACAACTCCTTCCCCTTCATGCCACCTCTACCAAACCAGTCAACCATCAAAGAGCTGTGTTGAAAACCCAAATTCCTCCTCCATAAACTCATCCCTGCTGCCTTGGCCGCACACCTTGCGAAGGAATGTATGACAATCCACACCGACATGCCAGCAGCCAACGGGCCTGGTACCGAACCTGAAAAAGAAAACATTATGAGCATGTCATCCAGCTAGCAATCACCCTCTTCCCCCTTGGTAGTCCTAACATATTTCTGAAAGCAGTCTGATGACCACCTACCCAGCCCCATTATCTGCTCCCTAGACTACCCCCTTTTACCTGCCTCCATTGCTGCCCCAATCCTAAAAGAATGCTTGCCAAAGTCAGTGGGGTGGCGTAGTGGGCAAAAGAACGATGGATTTAACCCAGATCTTTTGACTGGGGGAGAATGTTTGCATTGTCAGAATTCCGTCCATCATTTGTTTGCTGTAACACTTTTCGCCCTAAGTGGGATGGGTATGCCCAGACGTGGGTCCCTTGCTCACTGTGCCACTGGATTCAAGCTAGCCTGGCTGAAGAAGGGTGACATACCCTGAAACCGGTCCCAGGATGCTTGTTTCCGGTCCAGGGAGGACCTGGCCTGGCAGTTCGGTCTGGACTGTTCCCATGGGGCACAGGGTCAAGACTGATTTGTATATGGCTGGGACCAAACTGGGGTGGCGTAGTGGGCAAAAGAACGATGGATTTAACCCAGATCTTTTGACTGGGGGAGAATGTTTGCATTGTCAGAATTCCGTCCATCATTTGTTTGCTGTAACACTTTTCGCCCCTAAGTGGGATGGGTATGCCCAGACGTGGGTCCCTTGCTCACTGTGCCACTGGATTCAAGCTAGCCTGGCTGAAGAAGGGTGACATACCCTGAAACCGGTCCCAGGATGCTTGTTTCCGGTCCAGGGAGGACCTGGCCTGGCAGTTCGGTCTGGACTGTTCCCATGGGGCACAGGGTCAAGACTTATTTGCATATGGCTGGGTCCAAACTGGGGTGGCTTAGTGGGCAAAAGAACGATGGATTTAACCCAGATCTTTTGACTGGGGGAGAATGTTTGCATTGTCAGAATTCCGTCCATCATTTGTTTGCTGTGCCAAAGTCAGTAGACACCAGCTCCAGCTTTGTGACTGCCTTTCTCAGAACTGCTAACAATTGAGAAGAAGTGACCTGGTCCCCTTGTTGGTGTTTGAACACCTCCTCTTCCAATGTTCCCACTTGTGCCCTTAGCTTCTTGCCCCATGTCACAGGACAAACCCCTTCCTGCTGAAACTGCAACATGACTGACTTTCCCTGCGACCTCTGGTCTGACTTGACCATAGCAATCGTATTTCAAGACCCCTCTGCCAAAAACTAACATTGTCCCATGCCAACCCTAGTGTACCCCACCCTCCTAAAAGTTCGGACACTCTAAACGCCCCAAAAAACATTCACGTCATTAGTGTGGAGAAAAGAACAACCTAAAATTGTGAAAAGCACATGTCTGGCAAACTATGAATCACCCTGTAGAAAACCCGCTGCAAAAGAGGCTTCCTCTTAGGATCCAATTTACCTTGCTCCCTAGCCCAACCTTCTGACATTCCCCTGCTCAACTCTCCCGCTGATGGAGCATAACCCCTCAAGGACTTCCCCATGAAGGCAATGCCAGCCAACTTCCCTGCTATTGTTACTCTGGACAGGTCCTTCTCTGTCAGCTGTAAGATGAATTGCATCACATCCTCAACTCTGTCCCACTCCTCTGAGTGGCGACAAACTCCTGAGTTCTGAAACTCGCCCCAAGCCTGGTAACATGCTTCACACAGTCACTCCGCCAAGGACCCGACTACCAGTTGACATATCCTCTGTCCCCCCCTTCCCTGGCAGCACCTACCTTCCTCTGAGTCTCTGACTCTTCTCGCTTTGTGTCCTCTGTACCTACTCCAGTGTCCTTGATGTACCTACCCTTCTGCAGTCACACCTCCTCCCCCCTTCGGACCCCGTGTCTACTCCCGTGGACACCATGACCGGACCTGCCACCTAGGCCACATTGGCTGTCTTACCTGGCCATAAGGTCGGTGCCCGCTCCGAAGCCTGCCTCCTTGCTAGTGTGCGTTGTTGGTCCCCAGCCTTGCTCCCAGCTCAGAACCTGAAAAATAGCTCTAGATGCAGGATTAGAGTCCCCCCTACCACGTGGTGCCCCTCTGCCCTTCTGGTTGCACCTATAGGTCCTGCACCTCCGTGTCCACAATCTCTCCTTCCTCAAGACTTTTGTCTCTATAACCCAACACTTCATCATGCCACATGAGCACTACCGGGCTACTCCTCATGTCCGCCACACTGTGTAGCTGCTGCTGCTCCCTCCTCGGGCCCCCATATACCATCTCCTGAGGGGTCATAACATTCCCTCTCAGGCGTTCCGCTGATGCGGGCCATTTAGACCCGTACTGCTCCCAAGATATAGATGCTCTGCTCCAGTGATTGCCCTGCGACGCCACCAGAGACCTTCTTCGCCACCTTAGGCAGAGTACCACAATGCCATCTGGTTGACCATTCTGGGTCATGTCTTCTCTTTCCCCTGGGGCAGATGAGCCGTGCTGTGCTTTTCCAGGTCCATGACTTTCCGCAATCTGGACTCCTGTAGATAAGAGGATAGGCCTAGTGTGCAGTCCCTGTAACATTTACCTGCTGATCCAAGTCCCTGTCCTCCCCAAAATGCTACACTTGCCTGGTACCCCTGTCATCTTGCTGACCCTTTTTTCCCAGCCTGGCATACACCTTATGAAGCTTTCACGAAGCGAGCCCCAGTCCTACGTCTACCTCCTCATCTTCACTCCACTCCAGCATGGCTGCTACAAGTGCTGAAGCCCTACCGCATGGCTCCGCCTGCATAGTGGCCTCTGCAGCTAATGGCCCTTCCATCCAACCACCTTAGCCCCCAAAGGCTGCCCACTCCCCAGCCCACCTCCTGCATCCTGTGCATTCCAGCCCAACCCCCCTTGCACCCCTTATGTATGTGCCACCCATATGCCAGTCACCTCACCCCTTTTATCCCTGAATGAGAATGGGCTGCAAACACTCCCCTCCCAACTTGTTTCATGGAGCCAAAGGAACCTTCCTCACCATAATCGCCCTGATGAAGCCCACTTAAAAAGAGCTCCTCGACTTCTAGCCCACCAAATTTGTCATCCTGAGGCAAGTTAATGCCCCCTGCCTCCTCTGCCCCTCCTCCACCCTGGTACGTGCTCTCCCCACCAAAACTGCTCAAGGCCTGGCGACTTCTGTTTGTGCCCTGGGGGGCTTTCTTCTCTTGTGGCTTGGGGGCTATAATGGGGCCTCCCCCCGACCTGAAAGCTCTTCACTTGTGCTGCTTATTGCCCACGGCCCCACCCTCGCCCTGCTCCCCACTCCTCTCAATGCCGGGGCCGCATCGGGTGTTCACGTGCAGCTCGAATGCTCACCTGCGCTGATGCTGGGCCTCTTGGTGGTGAGCACATCAAGATGGAGGCCGCCACGCCACTGGAGACAACTCACACCGGCCGCGTAGTCAGCCCGGCAGGGCTCTCGACCACCAAAAAATCCAAGCGCCCGGCCTCCCTAAGCCGCCGGAGTGCTTCGGTCACACGATTGTTCTGAATGTCGGGGTGATCTAGAAGCCGATGTACTGACACAAATGCCCCATCTATGGTTGACCTACACACACCTGCGAATACCACAACATTTTTTGCCCTAATTACAAACTTAACCTATCTGCCAAGGGCTGCCACCGTGTACACTAAATACAAAATGGTGAGTGGCAGACCAAAATGGCCAACTATATACCCTTGAGCTACGTCCTTTACCGGATGTAGCCCAATCAAGCCCAGTCATCTAGACTGTGTCTGATTGCCCCAATACCACCGGGGGACAGACCTTCCTTTAGTCGCCTGTCCCCCAAAGCCCTAATATCCAAGATGCAGAATGTTGGCTGTCAGTCAGAATTCTGAAAACAACTGTGGTTGCTTAGTGTTTAGAGCAGGACATGTAATGAGCACAAAGTAAGGGTCTAGCAGCCCTTATGTGCTGTTGCATTTTGCAGTCGCGGCCGGCTTGACTCGCGGGTTTGGTCGCGTGTGTAGAGGGGGTTAATTTAATTTAAAAACATTTTTTTTAACTTACCTTCGCCTTCGGTCCCGCGTCGCGTCTCCTCTCTCCTCTCCACACAGGAAGCAGGCAGCCTCCTTCCCCTCCCCTAAGCCAATCACAACGCTGCAATGGCAGCGTTGAGATTGGCTAGGACGCTGACCCCACAGACGTCTATGGGGAGGCCATCTTCTCTATGTAGGCTGCATGACTGGTTTGGTCGGCCCTGGAGCCGACCAAACAGTCAG
Organism: Calotriton arnoldi; assembly: GCA_963921515.1. Lineage (NCBI taxonomy): Eukaryota > Metazoa > Chordata > Amphibia > Caudata > Salamandridae > Calotriton > Calotriton arnoldi. The sequence continues at coordinate 95,498 of CAWUFW010018149.1, forward strand.
CACCCACAACAGTGGGCTAGCTACTCCTCCCCTGCCTGGGGCCGGACCACCCGCCCGCCCCCAACCAAACCCTGCCTTCTGCTTTCTCGCAGTGTGAGAAGCAGAAACATAAAATGGTATTCATAATACCATTTTATGTTTCTGCTTCTCGCACTGCGAGAAAGCAGTGGGGCGATGCTCCTCCGCCCACGTGCAGGAGCCGCCCCTGGCAATTTGTATTCCTGTGTACATTACAAATTGGTGACGTAACAGTAAGATGCTACAACACCATGTGTCAGGAATATTAACACGGATTGTCTAGCTACCGACTGTAAAAATGGCTTGTCTCCCCAAGACGACCTGACGGATGTTCATGATCTCACAGACTTCTACAACTCAATTATCTCTGATATCATGGACTAAATAGCACCTTTACAACTAAAAAATACTGCCTCCAAATTCTCCAAACAATGGTTCAACGACAACCTAAACTCGGATCGCCGCATCTTAAGAGCAGCTGAACGTCTATGGAGATCAAAACCATCCACCTATCACTTAAAAGCCCTTAGATCGGTTAGGAGCTCCTACAATAAAAAAATCAAGGCATCTAAGGCTGACTACTTCAGATCCCAGCTTTGACAAGCCTCTAATCACCCAAAAAAACTCTTTGAAATTGTCAAACAGCAATCAGTGATAGCTTCCAATCACATCGACTCAGCAGACAAGTCTCCTTCCTGCGCTGATCTGGCTATCTTCTTTACGGAGAAAACTAAATCCATCAGCCTTGACCTCGAAGCAAAGAGGGCCCTTCTTTCATCACTTGAGAGGACGGTCCAGCCTGTCCTCTCGGTGAAACAAAAGCCGCTCAGTATTAGCACTAAGAATAGGGCCACATGGAACCCCTTCTCGCCCCTCAGTGAAGATGATATCCACAAAACCCTGCTTAGCATTAACCCTTCCAATCACTTTAGCGACCCAGTGCCTCCAGCTGTCTTCAAAGAAATCAAGGAGGCCCTCATCCCCCTCTGGACTAAAATTGTTAATGCCTCTTTATCTCAAGGCAAGATCCCCGAATGTCTAAAAGCAGCCCAGGTCTCACCTATTCTAAAAAAACCTGATGCGGACAGATCTGATCTCAACAACTTCCGCCCCATCTCCAACATCCTTACTCTGGCTAAGCTATTAGAAAAATGCGTCCTATCACAACTTTGCACGCACATCAAGACTTTCAATCTCCTGGATCAATACCAATCTGGCTTTAGGAGTGGTCACAGTACCGAATCGGCACTCATCCACATCATTGATGATATCTTAAACATGCTAGACCATAACAAATCCTTCCTCTTAATCCTCCTTGATCTCTCTTCTGCATTCGACACGGTTAATCACGACAATCTTCTAGCTATTCTGGAACACAGGATGGGCCTCTCCAGCTTCGTACTGGAATGGTTCTCTTCCTTCCTTCACAATAGATCCCAAAGAGTTAAGGTGAATCATACCTTATCTCATCCGTCTGCAGTTTCCATGGGGGTCCCGCAAGGCTCTGCCCTTTCTCCTACACTCTTTAATCTTTTCCTTGAACCACTAGTGAATGTTCTATCATCCATGAACATTCTTTTTCATATGTATGCGGATGACACGCAACTTTATCTGAAAATCAATTCTTCTGAAGACTTCATCTCACTCAATTCATCCTTGACGATTATCCAAAACTGGCTAACTGAAAACCATCTCCTGCTGAACACCACCAAAACAGAATTCTTTCTCATCTCCCCTCCTAAGCATACCCTCAAGATTGACCTCTGGATGAAACACCTCACTACCTTCAACTGCTCCCCGGTTATCATCGACTAAGCAAAATCTCTTGGAATCACCCTGGACTCACACCTGAACATGAAGAAAAATATTAGTATGATGTGCAAGGGTGCGAATCACCAAATAAGGATTCTTAGAAACCTAAAACCATTCCTCCCTCAACAGGGCTTCAAGCAGGTGGTCCAAGCTCTTGTCCTTCCTAGGCTAGACTATGGAAGTGCAACGCTCTGTGGCCTCCCCAAATATACCTTAGCCCCGCTAAGGGCTTCACTGAATGCCGCTGCTAGACTGATCACTGACACTAAAAGAAATTAGCACATTTCCCCAGCCTTAAGATCTCTAAAGTGGTTACCGTACGAAGCAAGAATACAGTTAAAGATTGCTTGTCTGACGCACAAAGCCCTCCACTTCAAATCACCTGGATACCTGGCTCAAAAACTGGAATTATCATGTGGTAGCAGACCTTCAAGAAGTGCTAACTCATTGCTACTCAAACCGCAGACTTTTCGCAAAAAGAAAACGAGACTCAGAGCCTTCTTGGGCGCGGCACCCAAGATCTGGAACTCTCTCCCACTGGAAATTCGCAGAATCCCCTACACGGCGGCGTTCAAACAGGAAGTAAAAACAATCCTAATGAACAAGTTCCTGCCTTAATTGGATCTCGGCTTGTCTGTTCCCGAAATGTCAGTTTTTACTTTTTTTTTTTTTTGTATTTTGCTTATCAACTGTAATGTCTATGATTCTCTGCCTTACCTATTAAGTAACGTTTTGCCTTACCTTATTTAGTTATATTCTGCTCGCATGTATGTAAAATCTTATTAGCTCAACATGTTAACCTCACCTACCTCAACGTTCCCCTACTTTGTTCCCCCTTCCATTACTGTGAATCGCTCTGATATCTTTCGGGGTCTTGTTTGCGCTATACAAAACTTTTTAAATAAATAAATAAGGACAGACAGACAACGACAAAAGCAATTAATCTGACTTGCATTATGAATACTGACTCAAATAGAAAAAAGCCTGCTGCAGTGAAAATACATTACAAAAACAACTGTGTTGAGTATACAATACATTAACGAGAAAAATAATTTAGTTTGTGATGTTTCAGTGTACTTTTGAGTTGTAAAATAGTCCCTCATGCATTGCAGCGCAAGCATGGCATGGAGACGATTGATCCAAATAGCCAATGGTATGAGGTGAGAAAGAGTTTACTCTTGTGGGCGGACCCAAAGCCCACTCTGTCAATTTTAAACAACTGGTAACAATATTTGATAGACAGCTGCGCTGTCAAGCCAGACCTATCGTACCTTGTTACAGCATCTGTTTTGGGAAGACAGTGGCTAGAAGACTGCTCTGTGAAGGTATTCTCTGGGCGCTTAATGACATATCATTCATTGTGAAATGAGAGGGAGCCGTGGGATAAGAGGCCTGACAAAAGAGGCAGAGGAAGAGCGATAGCAGCATATCTATATCACAAAATCATATTATACAGAAGGCATTCTGCTGCTTGAACTATCACAGCTAATTCAGACAATGAAGAGCTAATTAGTGGATGTGAGAATATTTATGGTGGGAGTGAATAGGCTGGGGACTCTGAGTGGAGATGCCACTCTCAGACAAGAGGGTGCTGTGTAATTAGCCGGCGCTTCATTCTCCGGCAACAGCTGGTATCCATTCTGTAAGTGCTTGCCTCTTCCCTGAACCTTTGTACATGCGAGTTATTAATATCGCCTTTATCCGCGCACACTGATTATAACTATTACCGTTTCTCTCATCTTGATCATGGTATTGTGTCCTCGCCTCCCCCCCCCCCTCCCGCGGAATGCAGGATGCTAATATACGAAAAAACAAAGGCGCGCCCAGCCCACTCGCCAGCAGGGAGGGAGGCCGATGACATTAGGATGCTCTGCTGATCAAGAAAACAGAACATACAATAGTACAGCATTACAATACTGTACGCTTCACTGGCATCATCATGGTTCTTCAGTATACAGAATTTGCTAAAGCTTTACAGGTGCACGTGTTAAAGCACTTTGACATAAGAGAGTTTATCTGTTTTTCACATGTCAGAGCTGCCGACTTTGGAACTGGAGAACCAGGTTCGAGTCTGAGCGTCGGCTCAACATCCTGTGATTCTGAGCAAATCACTTGATCTCCCCAAGCCAATCAAAAAAAAGAAAAATAAATAATGTATCCTTGCGTTACGTAACTGGTGCTCATATAAAGCGCTCCAATACCTTTGGGTCGAGTTCGCGCTATATAAAACTACTATCTATAAGTTGCTGCCAGTGTTGGACTGTATCAGAAAATAGGTCCATCCACCAAAATAAAAGGGGCCCCCTTTTAGTGAATTAGATAGCTAAAAACGTGGGCCATGTTTGCAAATTGTGGCAGTTTTGAACGTGCAAAGACATGCTGTATAAATAATCGTTTTGCAAGGTATGGAAGACTACATGGATTTCAGCGCTGCTGGCAATGTTTGTTTTAATACCAGCAAAATCAACAGTAACACGCATTGGCAAATCCAATTGGTCTGGCTTTAAAGGAATGTTGTATGGTCATATGAAGCATTACAAGTTATTAGCATGGCAAGAGATATGTAAAAGGTCAGGTGACAGTTGTACTGTGATGGAGCAGGGTAATTGAACATTTTTTAACCTCCTAATATTTACGTAAAATAACACACAAGTTCGTCTAAAGTAAATAAACCAACCATGTATGTTACGTGTAAAGGGTTAAAGGTAACACGCTATTTATGTGCAAAATAATTTACTTACAATTGTTAACGTGGATAACATAAGTCTGACAATTGCGTACTAATTAGAATAATAAATGCATGATTTGTGCTTGGAAATAAACTGTGTAAGTGGCAAAACAAAGCATTGGTAAGTAAGGGATGGCTTTATATGTCGCTTTTGCTAGGTAATACCTAATTGGGGTACGTAGAATGACGGGAGGGAAACGAAAAGGCTTATATTCTTTATTCTTAACTATGTTTTGTTTATCTTTATAATAGTGCGCTTAGGCCTGTTGAGCAGCGATCTAAAATGGCCGCCATAAGCTAGAGTACGCAGGCGCGAGAGGAGTTATGAAAGAGAGAAAGGACGTGAACAAGAGAGATCATGTGATCGTTCCAAAGCCTAGGATGGAAGCGTGGTCAAGGCTGTGATGACCTTATCGCATAAACGTGTGCCAAAGCAAGACAGCGAAAAGCGTGAGAAGTCGCAATGAATAAATGAATGGACAATAAACTGACCGACTGAAAAGTATCAGAAAAAGATACAGTTTGAAAACCATGAACTAAGGGAGAATGTCATAAACCCGTGTGAAACGACAAAAGTATAAATTTGCCACAAAGAACTGGTTGAAACATTGATATTCATAATGAAATGTATACTGACCCGAATGGACCAATTAGAGAGAATCTCGCCATAAAGATGTAACATTTTCACTTAGTAAGCTAGTATTAGGGTATAAGAAGACCTACTCTTGGAGGGGAGGGGGTTAGCTGTTGCTGTTGGTTGTTAGCTGCTTTTTGATGCTGTTGATTTCAACGCTGCCGTTTTTATGAACTGATGCTGCGGTTGCTGCTGCTATTTTATATTTTTGATTGAGCATAAGACGCTGCTATTTGAGAACCTTTATGGCATTCAATAGATTTTTCAATTTAAAACTATTAGACTTTTATTCTTAAGATCCTAAAAGGGAAAGGAACGAGAAGGCCTGTTTTCCAGAACAGATAGATAGATCTTTCGGGAGTTCTTGCTGTGACGAACTTTCTTTTTCCATCTAATAGGTATGCATTGCAATTTCAATTTATTCTTATAATGATGCTAAATGTAATAACCTGAATAATAAATCTGAACTTATTCATGCTTCTAAAATTTATATAAACTTTATTATCTTTAAACCAATGAGTCAGTGGTTCTTTAGCTCAATGATAAATGTAAATGTTTAAAGGTTTATAGTGATTGAGCTGGTCTTAATCACCATCAACTAATTCCTACTAGTTGGTCCATCGACCAATGAGCGGAATACCTTAGAGCTTGAGAAGTATTATGTCATTTTTATAAAAAGGTATCCCGTCTCCTTCCAGCATATCATTTAACTGTTTTTCTCCTAGGTAAGGACGGATGAGATCCAGGGAATATATGAGAGAGTGAATGTATATGCGGTGTTATGGGCCCCATCGTCATATGGATATAGTTGTGTTTGAGAGGGATAATTGTACCTGGACGTCCAAAAGCATCTAGGAGAAGAAATGTTATTGTTAGCGCTGGATCAGATTTCTTGGTAGCAGAGTTATGGTTACTATAGATTAGTTTGGTGATTATTGATGATTGATTATTGATTATTTCATGTCTAACATTTATGTTGAGTCGCGTTATGTTATATATAAGTCAAAGTTTTAACGCTTCCGGGAAGTAGGAAGTGGAAAACGTGTGGTAAGAGAAGCCACATGGAATAGTGCATTGTCTGAGTTCATATTGGTGATAACACAGGTTGTGTTATGATAGGGACATTTTCCGTATAAAAGGTGCATGAGTGGAATAGCAACCGGTTTTCTTGTGAAACTCTGGCCTTAATTCTCAGGAGCAGTGTAGTCTCCACATGTGTTTTATCCCCAGATACGGGTTTACTCCTTGCTTGAAAGAAGGGTAAGGTAGAGGGAAGTGCTACACTTATCGAACAAAACTGTATTCTTATAATAATAATAAATAATAATAATAATAATAATAATAATAATAAATAATAAATAATAAATAATAATAATAATAATAATAATAATAATAATAATAATAATAATAATAATATAATAATAATAATAATAATAATAATAATAAATAATAATAATAATAATAATAATAATAATAAATAATAATAATAATAATAATAATAATAATAAATAATAAATAATAATAATAATAATAAATCCGTATTTGTAAAGCGCGAACTACTCACCCTTACGGGTCTCAAGGCGCTGGGGGCCGTCGTGGAAATTAAGTGAGCTATTGCCCAGAGTCACATGGTGCTGAGCTGAGCTGCCGCCGGAGCCGGGGATCGAACCGTGAGCCCTGTGCTCCGAAGTCAGCTGCCCTGGCCGCTGCACCACACCTCTCCACTATTCTTGCGAGCTAGAATAAACTGTCACTTTTGTTTAGCGAAATCAGACAATGGAAATGTGTTTTTAATGTCGTAACTAGCAAAGAACTGTTGAAAATAAATTGCCGATAATTTTTGTAAAGGAGGGGTCAGGAGCAGAACTGACGCAGACAAAAGCCACGCTGGGATTGGACAGTGCGCTAGTTATACAGAACTGACGTAGACAAAAGCCGCGCTGGGATTGGACAGTGCGCTGTTATACACAAGCAGCTCTGATTGGAGCATTGGTGTGAGTCGTGCTGGGATTGGTCCGAATAACCAGTGACGTAGAAGCTTAGGATTGGAGCGTTGGTGTGAGTCGCGCTGGGATTGGTCCGAATAACGCATAGAGAACAGTGTTGAATCGCGGACTTTTGAGAAGGGAAAGAAATTGTGAATCATGGCTTATTATGAGCATGGTAGAGAGAAAACGTCGTGGATGTCAAAAGTTAGGAACTTTTTTAAGAAAGACAAAAAGGTAGTGACTAGAGAGGGACAAGTAATTCCTCAGCCGAAGTCACCAGCTTCGCACATGATGTTGAAGTACGGATATCATACCTGCATATGGTTAGAAAATTGGACTAAATATACTAAAAATGATGGAGCATTGGCTTTTCCTGAGAATGGTTCATTTAGTGTAGCTGTACTTCGGAATTTGAGAGAGAAAATGGCGATGCTTGAACCTAAACCTAGACCGACACAATTTGAAGCTTTAAGTGAATGGGAAGATGAGATGTATGAACGAGAAAGATTCAGAGGATTAAGAAATCATGAGTTTGTACCTGGAAGGTTGTGGGGAGTGAATCATGAGGACAGAATAAAGCGTTGGAGATATGCTAATATGACAGGAGGTTTGTTTCCGGCTTTTACAGTTGAGGAAGAAGCAAAGAGAAAGTGTACAGAGAAAAAGAAGCATGTGGTTACTGAAAAGTATGGGTATGGTGGTAGTGAGACAGAAGATGAATTGCTGGAAGATATTCTAAACAGAAACCCACCTCCATACCAACAGAATTCTGCGGTGGTGACACCTAATGCACCGCCAATGGAAACTGGGAGGAATAAAAATCCAGAACGAGGATATGAGATAAATAGGTCACAAGATCAGTTGAAAACTCCACAAAATGAGAAGACAGAAAGTGACAATACAACTGAATTGGCAAAAACCACAAGAGAATTAAATGAAAAGATAAGAGAATTAACAATGAATATGGAAGCTGTAACCGTACCAGTAACAATAGGTCCAGTAATACCAGTTTTTGAGAATCAGAAAATTGAAGAGCATTCTTTAGTCATTCCTATGAATTCACACTTACAAAGAAGGAAAGAAGGGATGGAATTTGACAGTGAAGGTGCAAGAAACTTGGTTAGTACATATAGACCAAGCCCACCTACTAATTTGACGATAAATGAAAATGAGTTCAGGAGAATACCTATGGTAACTGAGTCTGCATCAGAGACGCCAGAAAGGAGTAAACATTGGATAGAATTAAATAGTACGCCTGTAGGTCCAACTCCAGATGAATTGAATGAATGGATGAAAACTCTAAAAACGAAAGAGACAGAAACAAAACCCTTAGATGTAATTAGGTTAAAAATAGACATGGAAGAATTGATTTTAGGAACAATTGGCACAGAAAAACTGAAATCTTATCAGGATGACGAGATTATGTTCTTGTGCAAGAGCATTACATGGAGAGCTAGAAATTTACATGACAAATTAGAAGAAACAGCAAATGAACTAGGAGTAGAATTTGTAAAAGTGAGAACGTTGCAGAAACCATATAGAGTAGATTTTTGCGAAAAAGATATAGAGAATTTGAACACATCAGGAAGATTAACCCAAATAAAAGAATTAATTGTTTTACTGAGGAAATGGGGTGATGTGGATAGATGGAGAAGCAGATGGACTAAAAAGAATGAGAAAATGACAGACAAAGCGTCTTTGGCTTTTGCGGTGACAGACAAGGAATCAATTGTAAGGGAGTACCCGATGAGAGAAACTCCAGGAGGTAGTTATGTGCATGTCCCATGGTCTAGACAGGATATACTGTCATTTACAAATGACTTCCCAAAGTTGAGAGAGAAGCCAGTAGAATGGTACAGACAAGTGGAGAGGTTTGTTAAAGTTTCAAAGGTGTTGTGGATAGATTTGGATGGATTGTTTGATAAGGTAGTACCAGCTGATTTGTGGACAGAATGTAAGATTACTGTTGATTGGCCAACTGTAGAATATCCAAGAGATGCTAAAACAGGAGCGCCAGGACCAGAAGTGATGAGGAAATATGATCAAGTAATTACCTTTTTGAAAAATAAGATTCCGCCCAAAGAAACGGATTGGGTAAAGATAGACAGAACCACACAGGAAAGTAAAGAATCAGTACATGCATATTACGAGAGGCTACTGTTAGTTTTTAAACAGTATAGTGGTTATGAGACATTAAATGAGAAGGATATGAGTCATTTTGTATATAGATTTGTTTATGGATTGAAACCAGAGATAAGTGAAATGATTAAACAGCATATGATTTGTTGGCAGAATAGCACGGTAGATGAGGTTTTGAGGTATGCTAAATATTGTAGTGATGACATTGAGAGCAGACAGCGTAAATTGAAGGAGAAAGCAATGTGGGCACAAGTGAAAGTTGCAGAGAAGCAAGAAGCTCAATTGAGTAATTCAGTTAATGAAGCAGGACAGACTAGATTTAAACCAAACATAGGTAAGGGAAAAGGGCAAATGAGCATAGAAGAGGCAAAGAAAAAGTGGCCATGCCACAACTGCGGAAAGCTAGGACATTGGAGAAACGAGTGTAAATTTCCTCCAAAACCTAATATGGAAAATCAATCATTAAATCCACAGGTGCAGAGTGAGGTAGTTACCCAACAAAGTCAGGTGCCACAACCACCACTTCCCAAGAGTGTTAATCAACAGAAATACAGTGCAGAAACAGGATTCTACAGAGGAGAGCAGGTAACACAATTGCCTCGCGCAGCTGCCATATCTCAGTACTGGCTACGACAGGATGGTGATGAGTCGGATGAAAGTTTATGACGGTGCCTAGGAGAGGAGGAAGAGTGCGTGCTTGGCGCAACTCTAGAGGTAGATCAGTCAGGTCCATTTGTGGATGGAGAAGTGAATGGTGCAAATGTAACATTCCTTGTGGACACTGGAGCTACCCGTTCTACTGTTAGGTCAGTGGAAATTCCAAACCTTCCTCTCTCAGGTGAACATATCCAAGTAGTGGGTGTTTCTAATCAGCAAATTAAGTCGCCTCTTACTAAATTAGTGGAGGTAAAAATTGGTCCATTTAGTGAAATGCACCGATTTGTGCTATGCGATTGCAGTCCTGTGAACCTATTAGGACGCGATTTGCTTTGCAAGATGAACTGCACCATCTATTGTACGCCAGATGGAATTGCATTTCAGACCCCAGATGAAGATGTATTGTATAAAATGACCATGGTAAAGTTAGAAACAGAAGCAAACGATTTATTTCTCATATTTGATGTAGAGAAAATCCCAAGTGAACTGAAAGAAACAGTGAAACAGGAAGTGTGGGACTTCACGGGAGAAGATATAGGGTTAATGAAAGAAGTAGACCCTGTTAAAATTTCTGTTAACGAAGGAACGAGTTACCCAAATACGCCACAGTATAAATTGACACCAGAAATAATTGAAGGAATAACACCAGTAATAAACAAAATGATTGAGCAAGGGATTCTGAGAGAAATAATGAGCAGTCCATGTAATTCGCCGATAATGGGACTGAAAAAGCCGAATGGAACATATAGAATTGTACAGGATTTGAGAAAGGTAAACAAGATTGTTGTGCCTTGCTGCCCAATAGTGCCAAACCCCGCTGTGATTCTATATCAAATTCCTCGCGAAGCAGAATGGTACACAGTTATTGATTTGTGCCATGCATTTTTCTCTATTCCATTATATCCAGATAGCCAGCCATTATTTGCGTTCAGGTTCGGAGAGCGTATTTTGGCATGGTGCCGAATTCCTCAGGGGTATACAGAAAGCCCCTCGATTTTTAATCAAATTTTAAAGAAATCATTGGAAGATTTGAAAATGCCAGAGAAGTCAGTGATGGTTCAGTACATTGATGACCTACTGGTGGCATCAAAAACGAAGGAAGCATGTGTCAATGATACAATTGCTTTGCTGAATCATTTAGCAAAAAGAGGACGTAAGGTGTCCCCATCAAAATTGCAGTTTTGTCAACAAGAGGTCCAGTATCTAGGACATAAGATTGAAAAAGGAGTGCGAAAGGTAACGACAGAAAGAATAAAAATAATCCAAGGAATGAGAGCTCCGATGACACAAAGAGAGGTAAGAATGTTCCTAGGAATGGTTGGATATTGTCGACAATGGATAAGTGGATTTTCATTAATTGCAAAACCATTGCAGCGATTGACAAAGAAAGATGTAAAAGATCCATTTGAAATGAATGACGAGGAAATGAAAGCATTCAGAGAACTAAAAAGGAAACTGTGTGAAGCTCCGGCATTGGGAATGCCTGACTATGAAAAAGATTTTGAGTTGTATTGCAGTGAAAGAGATGGGTGTGCGTTTTCAGTCCTGGTGCAGATACATGGAAACATGAAAAGACCCATTGCATATTTTTCAGCTGTTTTAGGTCCAGTAGCGAAAGCGTTGCCTGGATGTTTGAAAGCAGTTGCTGCTACTTGTGTAAGTCTGGAACAGAGTGAAGGCATAGTGATGGGATACCCACTGAGAGTATATGTCCCACATTCTGTGGAAATTCTTTTGACAAGAACCAAAACTCAATACATGACACATAGTGGGCTGACTAGGTATGAAAAAGTAATTTTGAGTGCAGACAATGTGACCATTGACAGATGCATGAATGTGAATCCTTCAACATCATTGCCAGATGAGGAAAGTGTGATTGAAATGGATGAAGTTGATCATGATTGTCTGAATGTACTCGAATACTGTACAAAACTAAGACCCGACAATCGGGATGAGCCTTTAAAAGAATCAGATTATATTCTGTTTGTGGATGGCTCATGTTTGAGAACGAATGATGGAGTTCTAAGTGCAGCATATGCAGTTTGCACAGTAGCTGCTGTGATGGAAGCATCTTGTTTGAAAGGGATACGTTCTGCCCAAGTAGCAGAGTTGATAGCTCTAATTCAAGCATGCAAGTTGGGAAAGAATGTTCGAATAACAGTTGTCACGGATAGCCAATACGGCTTTGGAGTGGTGCATGATTTTGGCCAGATCTGGTCACAGAGAGGTTTCTTGACGTCTGCAGGGTCACCGATAAGAAATGGTGAATTTGTGAAAAAGTTGCTTGAGGCGATACAGCTGCCTAAACAGATTACGGTGGTGAAGTGCAATGCACATAAAAATGGGGAAGACTACATAACTGTCGGCAATAAGTATGCTGATGAAATTGCACAGTATTGTGCTAAAAATGTGGTCTCATTGAACCGGAACCAAGAAAGAGAGCATATTTCATGTCCTTTGCTTTTTACTAACCCTGTTGAGACATGGGATGAGGTGAGACAATTACAGGAAGCAGCAGATGATGAGGAAAAAGATAACTGGATAAAAGCAGGATGTAGAAAACATGAGGAAAATGATGTTTGGGTTTAACAGGAATGACAGACCAGTTATGCCTGATAGCATGATTTCTGACATGGCACGGATGTACCATGGACAAGCTCATATTGGGAGAGATTCAATGATCAGACTTTTAGACAAACATGGTATAATCCAAAATTCAGAGCCATAGCTGAGAGTCTTGGTCAAAGGTGTCTTATTTGTCAACAGCTAAATCCAGGAAGAAAGACAGTAGTGAGTCTAGGGACAATAGGACGAGAGGGAGGTCCTTTCACGAGAATGCAAATGGATTTTATTGAAATGCCTCCGAGCAATAGACTAAGGTATGTCCTTGTAGTCGTCTGTTTGTTTTCCCGTTGGGTGGAAGCATACCCGACCAGAAGGAATGATGGAATTACAGTAGCAAAACTAATGCTGCGAGAATTCATTCCAAGGTATGGTTTTCCAGTAACGATTGAAACAGATAGAGGAACACATTTTCAAAATGAATTGGTTCAATTGATTTGTGAAGCACTTAGTATTAAACAGAAACTGCATTGTGCATACAGACCAGAGGCTTCTGGAATAGTAGAGCAGGTGAATGGAACAATTAAGAACAGACTAGGTAAAATGTGTCAAGCCACAGGACTCAAATGGCCAGATGCCTTGCCATTAGTCTTAATGACAATCAGAAGTATACCGGAAAGAAAGACAGGACTCAGTCCCCATGAGATAATTATGGGACGAGCAATGAGACAAGCACATGTACCTGTCAACAAACTACTGACTATAACTGATGATCTGGTACTGGATTATTGCAAAGGATTGGCTGATGTGGTACGTTCTGTGTTTCATCAGGTTGGACCGGATGCGACCACTCTTGAAAGAAAACCGGCTCACGATTTGAATCCAGGAGATTGGGTCCGCATAAAAGTCCACCGAAGAAAAAACTGTTTGGTTCCTCGCTGGGACCAACCACGACAAGTGATCCTGGTGACAACAACTGCAGTCAAGTGTGCTGGAGTGAAACACTGGGTACATGCCAGTCACACCATCAGAGTTCCAGATCCTGAAGCTCGACCTGTGAGTCGACATCTGGAAATATCTGACACCAGTTCAGCATCTGATGTAGAGGAAGAGACGATCAGAGTTCCAGAATCTGAAGATCGACCTGTAAGTCGACATCTGGAAGATCCAACTACAAGTGCAACGACAGGAGGAGTGGAGGAAATAGCAGTAGTTCCAGAACCTGAAGATCGACATGTGAGTCGACATCTGGAAATATCAGACACCAGTTCAGCATCTGATACAGAGCATTCGGATTGTGAGGAAAGTCTGAAAAGAAATTGGAAATTTGATAATATAGAAGAAGAAACTGAACAAAGAGACAGTAACAGTGAGCAACCAAGTACAAGTTGTGGTAAAAACACTTCAGAGACAATATTAATAGACGAAGAAGGGAGAGTTTCAAATAGAAAGTTAGAAAAATCGGAAGATCCCCGAGGAGCAATAGGGACAGATCGACGAACAAAAGAACAGGGAAATCTAGACACAGATAGAGAGATTGACACAAATTCGGAAGAACCTCGAGGAGGGACAGAAGTAGGTGATCAAAAGAAAACACGAGAAAAACCACAAATAGAAGAAAGAAATGAAATTATAAAATTTAAGATAAGAGACAATAAAGGAAGAACTGAGACAGAATCAGAAGAAAGTGGAGAAGAAGGAAACAGGAAACTAGAGTCGAGAAAGAGAACTTGGAGAACAGAAAGAGAGGAAAAAGAGAGTGAACCAAAAAGGCCAAGAAAAGGAGACAATTGGCCCAACGAAGTTAGAAAACTGAGATACAAGATCATAAGGCTAGATGGAAAAAGTGCAGAGCAAGTAAATGAGATAACCAGTCAAAAAGAACCAGAGAAACAAGGTGGAAAACACTTGCAGAAAACAAAAAGAATAAAGAAAGCAAATCTGAAGTATAGATCGCCTGAATGGCTATACATTGCTTTAACTGACATCAAAGAAGAAGAGATCACTCACGAGAAACCAGAAGAAAGTTGCAAACTAAATGGGTGAAGGTGAAGTGCAACAAATCTAAAGAAATTTGAACGAATTTCTACCGGACTGGACAAAACACTGGATTTGACAAGAAAGAGTTCTGAAAAGAATTAAAGAAAGTACCAAACAAGACAAAGTGAAAGTGCAGGGTGGCTAAGAGGTCATTTCTGAGGTGTGGTGACACATTTACCTGTACATACTGTATAATAGGTAATAGAACAAAATGGTAGATACTAAAAATAGAAAGTGTAGATGTGAGTTCTTAAGCAGGTGGTGTAAAATGTGCTTCTTTTGTACAGGATTATTAATGACAGTATAGATTATTTTAGCGATCACCATTCCAATTAGTTTAGCTGTAGAAGAAACGTTTAATAAAACAGTGAAAGAAAAGGGAGCTAACAGTCAAGAGACAGCTATATTAAAAAGTAATGCCGAGTTACATAAAGACAAATCAATAACAGATTTTTCAAAGAATGTTTTTACTAAATTATTATATGAGTATGTAGAAACAATGGATATAAGAGATTGTTATGTTTGTATGCAATTACCTGCGTCTGTCGCAGAAGGTGTGACCTATCATCACCTTCCTTTGACGTATGGAATAACATGTAGTGTTTTAGCAAGTCTATTTTACAAGACAGGAAGATTAGAATATTATTACACTAATATAGATAAGATTTTTGCAGAGATTCCTGTAGTTTCAGAACTAAATAAAGTGAAAGGAGCAAAAACATTTGGTGAATTTTTCATAGAAGATAAGATTCTAACATTAGATGATATAGTGAAAAACAACCTTACCTGTGAGTTAAGAAATGAAGAAAAGGTATTTTTAGAATTGGTCGAGAATAGAAGAGTGAAATTTCAAAGAAAAGTGATAGAAGAGACAAAAACACCTCTTTGGGCGTTTGAGGAAGAAAATCATGACAAGGAAAAGACAAATGCAGCTATGACTCTGGATTGGCCCCAACAGGGAAGGTTGTGCATTAGAAGAAATAGAACAAGATATGACAATTATTTTGTGGGTTTCAGTGATTGCCATGACAATTATAAAATTTTAGGCGGATGGGGATTCAAAGGGGGAAAAGATCCAATATTTCCTGGGATCTATTACATTTGTGGTAACAGAGCTTATTACAGGTTTCCGGACCATTGGTATGGATCATGTTATTTAGGCCTGGTCTTTCCAAAGATTTTTCATATGGATAGAGCAGAAAAGGGAACACACGAAATAATGAAGACATTTACACGTAGAAAAAGGGAAAGTTTCTCAGAAATAGTAGGTGATATTTTTGGAGCATTGATACCAGCAGTGGGAATATCTTTGAATGCATTTAAAATTCGGAAATTATCCACAGTAGTAGATCGTTTATCTACAGATACTGCTGGAGGATTCTTGATGGTAAATACCGAAATGGTTGCCATGAGAGCTATGGTGATGCAAAATCGACTTGCCCTTGACATTCTTTTGGCAAAAGAGGGTGGAGTCTGTGGAATGCTGAAAGTCCAACATTGTTGCACTTACATTCCAGATAAAAGTGAAAATATACAAAAGTATATTAAGAATATTACCAATTTGCACAAAGAACTTGTTCCACTGGAGGTTGAAAATGCATTAGGAAAACTTGGTAAGAGTTTTTCCTCAGTAATAAATTGGTTTACTAGAATGAGTAAATTAATAGTAGGGAAAGTCATAATAGTAGCAACCATGATAATCATAATAGTTTTAGTATTGAAGCTAATCATTACATGTCTAAAGAGAAAAAGAAGGCAGAACAAAATAGAAAAAGAAAATAAGATAAACAAAGAAAGAGAAAGAGAAATGGGTGAAATAGAACTAGAAGAAATAAAAGAAAACATGTATAAAAAGACAAAGAGACAAGTTGAAAGAGATACAGTTGTGTAAACTAACAAAAACAAACGGACAAGGAAATATGCTATCTGATAGAATTGTATAACATGGGTTTATGTGGTGATATTAAAAATCACCAAAGGGGGGAGTTGATGGAGCAGGGTAATTGAACATTTTTTAACCTCCTAATATTTACGTAAAATAACACACAAGTTCGTCTAAAGTAAATAAACCAACCATGTATGTTACGTATAAAGGGTTAAAGGTAACACGCTATTTATGTGCAAAATAATTTACTTACAATTGTTAACGTGGATAACATAAGTCTGACAATTGCGTACTAATTAGAATAATAAATACATGATTTGTGCTTGGAAATAAACTGTGTAAGTGGCAAAACAAAGCATTGGTTAGTAAGGGATGGCTTTATATGTCGCTTTTGCTAGGTAATACCTAATTGGGGTACGTAGAATGACAGGAGGGAAACGAAAAGGCTTATATTCCTTATTCTTAACTATGTTTTGTTTATCTTTATAATAGTGCGCTTAGGCCTGTTGAGCAGCGATCTAAAATGGCCGCCATAAGCTAGAGTACGCAGGCGCGAGAGGAGTTATGAAAGAGAGAAAGGCCGTGAACAAGAGAGATCATGTGATCGTTCCAAAGCCTAGGATGGAAGCGTGGTCAAGGCTGTGATGACCTTATCGCATAAACGTGTGCCAAAGCAAGACAGCGAAAAGCGTGAGAAGTCGCAATGAATAAATGAATGGACAATAAATTGACCGACTGAAAAGTATCAGAAAAAGATACAGTTTGAAAACCATGAACTAAGGGAGAATGTCATGAACCCGTGTGAAACGACAAAAGTATAAATTTGCCACAAAGAACTGGTTGAAACATTGATATTCATAATGAAATGTATACTGACCCGAATGGACCAATTAGAGAGAATCTCGCCATAAAGATGTAACATTTTCACTTAGTAAGCTAGTATTAGGGTATAAGAAGACCTACTCTTGGAGGGGAGGGGGTTAGCTGTTGCTGTTGGTTGTTAGCTGCTTTTTGATGCTGTTGATTTCAACGCTGCCGTTTTTATGAACTGATGCTGCGGTTGCTGCTGCTATTTTATATTTTTGATTGAGCATAAGACGCTGCTATTTGAGAACCTTTATGGTCTTTCAATAGATTTTTCAATTTAAAACTATTAGACTTTTATTCTTAAGATCCTAAAAGGGAAAGGAACGAGAAGGCCTGTTTTCCAGAACAGATAGATAGATCTTTCGGGAGTTCTTGCTGTGACAAACTTTATTTTTCCATCTAATAGGTATGCATTGCAATTTCAATTTATTCTTATAATGATGCTAAATGTAATAACTTGAACAATAAATCTGAACTTATTCATGCTTCTAAAATTTATATAAACTTTATTATCTTTAAACCAATGAGTCAGTGGTTCTTTAGCTCAATGATAAATGTAAATGTTTAAAGGTTTATAGTGATTGAGCTGGTCTTAATCACCATCAACTGATTCCTACTAGTTGGTCCATCGACCAATGAGCGGAATACCTTAGAGCTTGAGAAGTATTATGTCATTTTTATAATAAGGTATCCCGTCTCCTTCCAGCATATCATTTAACTGTTTTTCTCCTAGGTAAGGACGGATGAGATCCAGGGAATATATGAGAGAGTGAATGTATATGCGGTGTTATGGGCCCCACCGTCATATGGATATAGTTGTGTTTGAGAGGGATAATTGTACCTGGACGTCCAAAAGCATCTAGGAGAAGAAATTTTATTGTTAGCGCTGGATCAGATTTCTGATTCTGTCTCAGTTCTTCCTTTATTGTCTCTTATCTTAAATTTTATAATTTCATTTCTTTCTTCTATTTGTGGTTTTTCTCGTGTTTTCTTTTGATCACTTACTTCTGTCCCTCCTCGAGGTTCTTCCAAATTTGTGTCAAGCCAGATCTAAAAACCATGTAGGTGAATGACTCCCATCCTCCCATCTTTGCTGATTACAGAGAAAAACAACATAAATTATCTAGTTAACTAAGACACTTTGATCGCATTACAGTGTCATGTTTGTTCCTCTGAAAGTTCAAGCTTAAGCAGCTGGATAAATCAAATGATCACAGCTGCGTGGAGGGTAAGTACTTTATTTGTGGATGCACACAGCTTCTGCTCAATCACAACATGTACTTCTGGCTCCCAACATGTTGGCTTAACCAAAACCCGTCTTTGGTAATGCTCACATAATTGTCTGCCGACAACTGCGCTGTCAAGCTAGACCATAAAAACTGGCCATATCAGACCATAAACAGGACCACAAAAAAACAACAAAAAAACATCTGCCCACACCATGAGCTGTCAGATCATCCAATCGGGTACTGCCTGGGACTTTCTCCAGCAGAATACTTGTCCCTGATTGTAAGTTGCAGCCTGTGCTGAGAGTTGGACAGCCCGTGCTCTGTGGCAGCACTGCAAGGGTTTAGGAATGGCATGTTTTAATTCATTTGTTGCTACCTCTCTGGTGTAGCGCAAGCTTGTTGGGGTTTAGTGAATAACAGGGAGAGGCATGTTTTTTAAGTCTGCACCCTGTGGTGGTCCAAACCACCACCACTCTTACAGCATATCACAAACAGGAGCTTTGGGATGGAGTGGGGCAGCTTTTGTGTGCTACTTCTTAGGCATTTGCTGTCTGTGTGACTATAATTGACAGTAGGGGGCTGCCACTGGGCCTGATAGGCTTGTGAACTAGGCCCTGCTAAAATGGCAATTTGTTGGTTTTGGGACTCTTCAGTCTGAAGACTAAATGCTCAGAAATAATACTGCTAAGGGATATCAATAAAGTAGGGTGTGGGAGGAGGGCTGACACTCACAGCTGAGAAAACAGAGAAAGAGAAACTATTAATTAATTAAAACAGGCCAAACACACAGAGAGCAACAAGTAGAAAAAGTGAGAATGAGGAAGAAAGATAAGAAAAAAGTAAAGGTGAGAGGTAAATAGAAGAGATAAGTAACAGGGGGAGAAAGGGGCGTTAAAGGAAGGAAGAAAACATGAAAAGAAATAAGGAAGAAAAGGTGAAAGGTAGGATAGGAGGGTGAAAGCACAGTTGAAAGAATGAATGGATGGAATATTAAAAAGATGAACAGATTCAAGGGTGAAAGAATGGATAGAAGAGTGAGAGGATTGATAGATGAAAGAGTGAATGGCTAGAATGATGAAGAATGGGCAGCTGAGGAAAAGAAAAGGCTAGAGAGAAGGATTTATTAAGGGGTGAATATATATATGAAAGGACGGATAGTTGGATAGGTGGGTGTATGGAATTATGAAGGGCTGGATGGAGAAATAGATGAACATATACAAAGGTGCAATAATAGATGAAAAGATAGATGGAAGGAGGATGAAAGGCTGCAGTGTAGTGCAGTTTGGTACCTAAATAAAAGACATTTATGAGTTTGGTTCACCAGTGGTTGCTATGTGTACTTTCTCTCTTGTTGCTTTAGCGGGTGTAGGCCCACATCAGCTCCTTTGTGTGAGTTTTGTACTTACATAAAATACATGTATGCATCAACACTAAAACAGATGGGTGAGGTACATCACAATTGTGTCGTAAACATAAGCCCAAAGTCTGGTCAAGGATTGTACTGTTGAGGTGACACTAGCCTCGATTAGAGGAAGCCTTTGAGATGAGCTACCCCAGGACTGACGTACAGCAGATTTCTTAGGGCCTAATTACGAGTTTGGCAGTCCATGGGACAGCCAAACTCGTGGTAGAGGTGCGGTCCGACCTCCGTATTACAAGTACGGAGGTCGGATCTCCAGAGAATCGCTGCAACCACCAGGGATCTGCAATCCCTGGCGGTGGCACAGCAGTCTTGATGGCGCAATATGCTTGGCGGTGCCGCTGTGGCACCACCAAGCATATTACGAGTTTCATCACCACCAGCTGTTTCATGGCTGTTCTCACGCCATGAAACTGCTGGCTTTGAGGAAGCAAAGGGGGTCCTACAGGCCTCCTCTTGAACCTGTGCATGGGGGTGCATCTTGGGGGCATATGTTGTGCCCCCTTGTGTGCATGCACCCCTGTTGCTCCACGGCATGGACTGCTTAGCGGTGTGGGAGCAGGGCGGTGGTGTGGCAGCCTGCTTCCACACCGCCAAGCTCGTAATAGGGCCTTAGTATTTGTATACCCTTTTGGGTGAAGCAACTGAATCACTTCTCCTTGAAGAGGGAATTGGTCAATTATTAGGTCTTAAATACCCTTTTTAAATCCATTGTTATGGTAATTTCCCTTTTTTTCTGCATGAATGATTAATAAACCTGCAACCTATCTTACACTGCAATACTAGCCAGTAGTTTTTTCCTTTGACTTATGACACTTTACTGGAAGTTACGCTTTCTGCTTTTGCTGTGAGGGCCAAAATCCAAAACACATTTGGCTACGAAGCTTCAAGCTTCGAGAATTGAGACTGAAGAGCTCAAACTTGTATTGAAATATTCTAAACTTTCTAGATTTGACAAGGTCTTTTCATATTCAAACGTTATTTGAGACATTTTATTAAAGTGTTTGTGTGTGTGCCTCCTGGGTTGCATATTTTAGGGGTGTGTGCATTGTATGTTAAATGCGTCTTACACTACACTAAATGTAAAGCCTTCAAGGAATCATAGTCATATCCTATGCTTCATATGGGAAAGACTGTAAACCTTTTTCCACACTTAGGGGCCGATTCCGATTCGGGCCGGAAATCTCGCTGACCGAGCCGGACCCGGAGAGATTTCCGACCGAATCGGACCCGTGCAGCCCGACCGAACGAGTACGATGCGTCCGTATGCTATCGTACTCGAGTCGGTCGGTCTCCCATTGAAGTCAATGGGAGCCGGTCGTACAACGCGTACGCGGGCTCCCATTGCCTTAATGGGTGCGAGGTGAACAAGGACGCCCCCTACAGCGGGTACGCGGCGAAGCGACTCGCGCCATACACGCACAGGTGTAGGGGGGACCCATGGGTCCCCCCTGTGTGTGACTCGCGTGGCTACGCGTACAGGGGTGTCCGACACGGACCCCCGAAGTACGGCTCCGACTGCTCTTTCGAGCCGGACGGCGCGTGTCGGTCGGACTGCTCGCGGCGCGCATCGTACTTACCCGGCCGGGGAACGTCTCCATTGCGCGGTGCGAGTCGTGTCCGAGCGAGTCGGTTGGTGCGGTTAGACCCGGGAACGAGTCGGTCGGAGTGGTTGGGACGCCCGAACGAGTCGGTCGGCGATTTCGCATCGTACTCGCTCATCCGGACGCGCGTACGAATCGGTCGGGAAATAGGGCTCCGAATCGGATCCGGTTATGCCAAATCTGATTCGGAGCCCTACCGGCGAGATCGGAATTGGCCCCTTAGTGTTAAGATTTTTTTCCACCAACAAAATTAATTATATTGGCAAGTTTTGCTTGCCAATAATTGCATCAAATATTTTGCATCAAATTACAGCCAGCTTCATTTCCCCTCACCAGGCCCGTAGCCAGGAATATTTGTTTGGGGGGGCATGGCCCGAGTAATGACCGCAACATAAGAGTGGTTCAGTGGATGGGAAAATAATCTTTCCTGTTGAATTGTTTAAAAAATGATTACATTTTGATAAGATTGTAAAGACTGCTGAAAGCAGGACATGCAGTGAGAATGAGTGTATACATTTTGGGGTAGTGTGGGAAGGGCTCACAGAAGGTTTTTGGTTTGGTAAGTGAACACAAGGACTTTGGGCCAGATGTATCAAGCAAGATTGCGTTCAGCAACGCCGAAATTCGCAGAATTTCGGCGTTTATGAACGCAATTTTGCTTAGTGGTATGTATTAAGGCAAAACTGCCTCGCAAAATAAGGAATCGCAAAATTTGCGATTCCCTATTTTGCGATTGCATTTAAGGAATCGCAAATTGCGATTCCTTAAATCCAATGTAAGACGAACCAAAAAAGTGCAATTTGGCCTTAAGGAATCGCAAATTACCACCAACTTCAAGTTGGTGATAATATGCAATTTCTTTGAAAAATGCACTTTTTAGCATTTTTCAAAGTGCCATGTGGCGCACATACATGCCCTTAGGGCATGTATGTGCGCCACATGTGCACACATACATATTTCATGGGTGCAACAGGGTGTCAAAAGGACACCCTGGCACCCTTGAAATTGCATTCTCAATTTGCGATTCTCTAATAGCGATTCGCAAATTGAGAATGTCTTCCCATTCATTCCTATGGGCCTCTACGCCCATAGGAATGAATGGGAAGGTATTCGCTATTAAGGAATCACAAATGCAATCCTTGATACATCTGCCCCTTTGTCTTTGTTAACCATCACAGAAACAACAGATTGCCAAGCACTCCTTGGCAAATCACACAATGGGTTTAGAAATGCATACCAAATCAAAATTTGGAAGGGGCGGGTACAGCATCCCTATTAAACTGCCTTTCAAAATGCTATGTAACAATTGTTTGCATCCATAATTTGGGTCGTAAACCATTCTTAGGTTACCAACTCCTCAAAGGTGATTGTAACCCATTCACAAAGGCAAAGGGGACATCTTAAGACACTTTCCCTCTTGTGAATGTAAAACAAAATTTGGAGTGGGAAGTGGTTCAGTGGAACTTTAAAATACAAAATTTTAAATGCAGTACTAAGACAAAAGGGCTGCCTTTATAACTAAAGTAATTGAAAACAAGATCACAGACATGGTGATCTGCTGACAGTAGTCCACCATTCCTCTAATGGCCATCCATTGGAGTAAGTCACAATTTGCCACCTAATTCACGAAGAGTAATGGGGAAGGTTGGATTGTGCCTCACTCCAAATCCTTATTCTGTGAAGCGACCTATTAATACATAGGTCAGTTCACCAAATAATTTAGCTTCCACAAAAATATATGCTGCAAATTAAGTATGTCTGGAGCTAAGTTTCTGTTATGAATTGCTAATAATGTATGAGTTGCATATTGTAAAGTGTTGTTGGCTATAAGTTGGTTTGGCTGAAGATGTCAACAGTGACAGTTAACAGATATTTGAGAGTAAAGGTGAAATAGATAGGCTATCTTATTCCAATTAGACAACTTCTATCCATTTGATGAACTAATCTCATAGAGGTGTCAGGTTTTACTTTTGACTTGTGCACTCTTGGTGTTATGTTTGAGTGGTCTTAGGTACCCAACTTATGTATGAGAAAGTCAGAAAGTTTAAGGGCATCCATTTGTTGCGATTGTGCATCTACAGTATTTTAAGTTTAAAATGTTTTCTCCTCTGCTTTGTGTTGTTTTTCCTCCCATGCATCTAGCATTGTGTTCAAATTATTGGGCTATATTCATACCCTGCAGCCCCTTGCTTCCTCCCTGCCTTAAACTAACTACCTCCACCTCAAGGGCTGGTCTCTCAATGTCTCTGTTGACCTGCAGGGGCAGTAGTCGAGCCTTCTGCAGACCAGCCCCTCCTTCCTACCCCTGGTAAATGTTGCTCAGCTCACTTATTTTATCTCTCCCATCAACGTGTCCATCTTGGGCATCAGACTAAAAGGAAGAAGGATAAAAGTGTCTGTCTGTGGTGTGTTCCCTGCTTGTGCCTGACGTGAGGACTTGAGCCAGAGTTTGGTTCCCTTACATCTATGTTCTCTTATTCTCTGAGCCCCTACCCACTCAACCATGGATGAACGCCATACACTACTGTTTTGGTGGTTGATTCTACATTACACATGGATAGACTTCTTTGTAGTTTAACAATCCCTCCAATGGATACTGCTTTGTTTTTCCTGAGTGAGCATTATACATCACTTTTTTAATGTTTCAACAGCACCTAAAATTAGTTGCTCTTCTGTTTCTCCCTGATGCTTCTAGACAGACTTCACATAATACGTTGAAACATCCAATCCCTGTATAAAGGCCCGTGCCTAATTTCTTTGTAACCGTTGAGATGGGACGCATCTAGTTATCTATAATTAAAGAAACAACATAGCTGCTCCACTGTAATAAGTTACTACAGTTAAGTTCAGACATCAGAATTCCTGCTGCCAGCAGCCATGATGAAAGGCAGTTGACCAATGAAAATGGGAGCTGGCTATTCCTTTTGATTTATTTTTCCAAAAAGAAAAGGTGAACAGCAATGAAGAGATATTCATGCCAAGGATTTTTTTCCCCACACTGTAGGTTATTGCAAGAAAGTTAGAATCCCTACAAGTTTGTACACAATCTGATCCACAGCCTTTTTTTTTTTTAAGTTTGAAAAGAAAGTTTTTATTGATAGAAATAAAGGTGTCAGTTCAGAGTTCATAACAATAAACTCATGTCATTACAATGCAATTTGCTACAATAAGAATAAACGAATCGGACTTATGAGTAGAAAAGAAAAGATTCATACAATAAAAATAAATCATTAAGAAAAATGGAATAACAAATATTCTAGGAACGACTATGGGAATCAAGGGGGTTTTGGAACTTCTTGCTGAAATGGTTGCATTTGAGAATATCTTTTTGCACATGTATCGAGATATATTGTAACAGGTGACCACAAATCCAGACGTTTTGCTGCCATATGTATGGGATAAACAAAGGAGGTGTCCAGCCTATGATTATGGCAAACAGCATACCACCATGCCTTATAAGAAATTTTTGTGAAATCTTTCCAATTTACAGTAATTTGTTGAAATGCAGCCGCTATTAGTAAATCAATAATTTTAACATTAAGTGTAGCATTCTCCCAACAAGGTGAAAGACTTCCCAGGAAGACATGAGTAAAGGAAAAGAAAATTTAGCTCCAAAAATTAGGTTAATTTGAGACCATACTTGTTTCCAGAAACTATGTACAGTTGGGCAAGAGAATAACATATGAAATAAATTAGCATTTGGAGAAGAACATGTCCAACACACATCTAATACAGTCACAAATCTCTTACTTAAGGCGTTCGGTGTGAGTAACAGTCTATTGTAAACAAAAAACAACGTTTGTATTATGTTAGCTGCTCTGGACGATTTACGTAGTTTGAGCCATAATTTATTCCACATAGACACTGGCCAAGATAGCATTAAATCTCGTTCCCATGCCTCTTCTATTTTGGATTTCTGCCTAATGCTACTTTTACCCTGCAAACATCTATATATAGTGGAAGCTTTGGGCATAGTTTTTAACAAAGACTGGAGTTGTGATGGGGGATTCGAAACAATGGAAGCAGTAGATGTGCCAGATAAATGAGTGTATCTGTCCATCACAGCCTTCTTAAGTTGACTATATTTATGAATAAAAGAGGCAGGTAAATTGAATAATTGACTGAGTGTGGGAAAGGATAAAAAGTCCGATTGTGGAGATAGCTGATGTATCCATATTAAACCTTTTTGTCGCCAAGTCTTCCAATAGAATGGTTTGTTACGGATAGTCAGATTTTTGTTATGCCAAATTGTTGAATTGAGGAAGGAGTCTATATTGCTATGTGTAGGAATAAGTGTGGGTTCCAAAAGTTTAGAGGTCGATTTGATTATGGGAGTGGACAAAGCCTGTGGTTTGCGTGAGAAAGAAAGGTATTCATGAAAAGAGAAAGGAGATAAAAAAGACGTTCAACCGTGGCCCATAAGGGACAATCTTCCGTGGGGTCAAGCAACCAAAGAGAGGCCTGACGTAAGAGGAATGCTCTCTGATACATCTGAAAGTCGGGAAAGTTAACCCCGCCCTCTATTTTAGGGCGAGATAATTTAAATAGAGACATTCGGGACCTCTTGTTATTCCAGAGGAAGGAAGAAAGGGAGGAATTGATCTTCTTAAAAAATTTAGTAGAAATAGGGACCGGAATGTTGGAAATGGTATATAGAATTATAGGCGACAACATCATTTTTATGGTGTCCAGGCGTCCCCACCAAGATAAATAGAGGGGATGCCATTTAGCGGTTAAGTCTGAAATTTTTTGTATGCATTTATTCATGCATAGTGTTACTGTGTCTGAAATTGAAGGAGTGACATGTAATCCTAGATATTTAATGTGTTTGGGGCTCCAAGTAAAATTGGAAGCATCAAAATCCGATTTAAAAGCAAACTTAGTCAAGGGTAAAATCTCACATTTATCATCATTTAATTTATAACCAGAAATATTAGAATAGGTTCGTACCTCTGCCAAAAAGGCAGGGATCGGAGTCATTTGGTTTGGACATAAAAAGCAAAATATCGTCAGCGTAGGCTGCGAGTTTAATGTGGGTATTTGATCCTTGAAAACCATGTATATTTGTATTTTGACGTAATTTAGAGAGAAAAGGTTCTAAAGCTAAATTAAAAAGAAAGGGGGACAGAGGGCACCCCTGGCGCACGCCTCTCTCCAGCTCAAAATATGGGGAAATCAAGCAGTTGGCGCATATGGCCGCACGAGGGTTGGAATAAAGGAGATAAATAAGGGATGTAAATTTAGGGCCAAAACCGAACCGTTTGAGGGTATAAAACAGATAAGTCCATTCGACTCTATCAAACGCCTTTTCGGCATCTAGAGCTATTGCCACAAGGGATTGTCTCAAGTGGGAGGATTTAGATAAAACATTAAAAAGGAGTCTTGTATTATCAGTTATGTATCTACCCTTAACGAATCCTGATTGTTCTTTTCCCAATAGGTCAGGTAGGTAGGAATCCAAACGTATGGCTAATGCTTTAGAAAAGATTTTATAATCAATGTTGACCAAGGATATAGGCCTGTAATTCTTACAATATTTAGAATCTTTACCTTCTTTGGGGATGAGGCATATATGTGCTTCTGAAAAAGAACCTGAGGAACTACCCAGTAATTTGGGCATTATGAATTTAGAGAAATGCTGATAGAACTCTACAGTGAAACCGTCTGGTCCTGGTGCTTTGTCTTTTTTGAGATGTTGAAGGGCAATTAATAGTTCTTGGTGTGTTAGATCTAACTCCAGGGAGGATAAGTCCGGCATAGTGTGTTGGGGATCCTGGATGTCAGAGAAAAATTGCAATAGGGAGTGTTCGGAGGGCTGTGTCTCAGAAGTATATAGCAATTTATAGAAGATGGAGAATTCGTTCAGTATTTCAGCGTCTTTAAATTTTAAATCTGACCTATCATCATAGATAGATTCGATATTTAGCTTGTTGTGTTTAACTTTTAAGTAATTGGCCAATATTTTCCCTGCCTTATTTTTGCCCCCATAAAATTTTGCACTGGATTTTAACAAATATAATGAGGCGTCCTCCGTTGATTTCTTATTAAATTGCATTTTGGCTTTTATGAGAGCTGTGAGACACTCCTTCGAGTTTGAGGTGTAAAAAGAGTGCTCCAGTCGTTTGATATTCTGAAGAAGATCCTTAGTGAATTTACGGGAAATTTTCAGTTTTTTTGCAACAAAGCCAATTATGAAACCCCTCGCGGAGGCTTTAAACGCATCCCATAGAGTGGAGAAGGGCATGGAGTGGGTTTGATTCAGTTAAAAAAACTCTTCAAAAAAGGTAGTGAATGAGGCAGTAAACTTTGGGTCCAAAAGGAGAGCATTATTAAAACGCCATCTTTTGGGACTTGTACCCTTAGGTAGAATGTCAATGCCAATTGAGACTGGGGCGTGATCTGACAGTAAAATGGGACCAATCTCTGCATGTGTAAGGGTTTGTGAAATGGTGTGTGAGATAAATATATAATCAATTCTTGATTGAGTCTGGTGAGCTGGGGAATAAAAAGTGTACTCCATAGTGGTCGGATTGCAGAGACGCCAAGCATCCAAGAGTTTATGTTGATTGATAGCATGAACAAAAGACTTATGGGGCTTGTTGGAAACAAAGGAGACTTTAGAGTTTCTGTCAATAAACGGGTCAAAAGTCTGGTTGCAGTCCCCAGCTAAAATAAAATTGTCCTCCATGCAGTGAGTAATTTGCTTAGCCAATGTGGGCCAGAAAGAGGGACCACCACAGGTAGGAGCATAGACATTCAGAAGAGAAATTGTAACACCCTTCAAAGATAATTTGACATTTAGCCATCTGCCGTCAACATCAGAGTCTTGGGACACAAATGAAAATGAAAGGGATTTGCGACATAGTATCATCACTCCGTTTCGCTTACCATCTCCAGGGGAATAAAAAACTTCCCCCACCCAGCCCCTCTTCAACTTTAATGACTCAACATCCGAGAGGTGAGTTTCTTGCAAGAATACAACATCAGCGTCCAATTTGGCTAAATGGGTCAAGATTCTCTGTCTTTTTATGAGAGAATTTAATCCCTTAACGTTCCATGTGATCAGTTTTAATGACATAAGCACTTAAGAACAAGTTGTAATAATAATGTAACACACAAGTCCAATTCGTTATAAAAGCAGTATATGATGTAGGAGAGATAAAACAGGAAGGAAATGATTGATTCAGTTTCAGAATCAAGAGAAGTAGACAAGTCGAATGGTCGGAGTAAGGAAAAGGAATCGAATGACAGGATATGAAAAAAGAAAACCCAGGTAAGAAGGTAGAAGGAGATCATAGGAGTCGAAATATTTGTAGATATAATGATCAAAAGAGTAATAGATATAAGGAGAAAAGAAGAGTTAAAGAAACAAGAGACACCGATTAATGAAGAAATACAAACTGCAGAAGAAAAATAAAAAACAAAAGACAACACAAATGATATATCTAAGAAAATACAGGAAAATAGCATACTTACAGAGGAAGACTCAGGAATACTCGGGGGATGGAGCCACATGGAGCAGGCAACACAACCGGGATCGACAGAACGGAGGATCGGGGAGAGACCACAATACAAGATAGTAATCTGTGGAAACAATACCAAATAAAGACTAAGAAATCGTTGGAACAGATACATGAAACATATATTAGATCAATCTAAAGCGAGGAGGTCAACAGTAATGATCGACGCCCTGGTAATCAATCAATCAATCAATCACGGCATTTATAGAGCGCGCTACTCACCCGGGAGGGTCTCAAGGCGCTGGGGGAGGGGGTAAGTTACTGCTCGAACAGCCAGGTCTTGAGCTGCTTCCTGAAGGAGAGATGGTCCTGGGTTCGCCGAAGGTGAGTGGGGAGGGAGTTCCAGGTCTTGGCTGCCAGGTAGGAGAAGGATCTTCCTCCGGCGGTGGTTCTGCGGATGCGTGGTACGGTGGCGAGGGCGTGGCTGGTTGATCGTAGCTGGCGTGTGGGCGTGTAGAAGGTCATGCGGTCGTTGAGGTACTTTGGGCCCAGGTCGTGGAGGGCCTTGTGTGCGTGGGTGAGGAGTCTGAACGTGATTCTCTTGCTGACGGGGAGCCAGTGCAGGTCTTTCAGGTGCACGGTGATGTGGCTGTGTCGGGGGATGTCCAGGATGAGTCGTGCGGAGGCGTTCTGGATGCGCTGGAGTCTCTTTTGAAGTTTGGCTGTGGTTCCGGCGTAGAGGGTGTTCCCATAGTCCAGTCGGCTGGTGACGAGTGCCTGGGTGACGGTCTTCCTGGTTTCAGTGGGGATCCATCTGAAGATCTTGCGGAGCATGCGCAGGGTGTTGAAGCATGAAGATGAGACGGCGTTGACTTGTCTGGTCATCGACAGGGAGGAGTCCAGGATGAAGCCCAGGTTGCGTGCGTGGTCCGTTGGCTTGGGCGCGGTGCCCAGGGCCGGGGGCCACCAGGAGTCGTCCCAGGCGGAGGGTGATGAGCCCAGGATGAGGACTTCCGTCTTATCTGAGTTCAGTTTAAGGTGGCTGTTCCTCATCCAGTCGGCGACGTCTCTCATCCCGTCGTGTAGGTTGGCTCTGGCGGTGGTGGGGTCGTTGGTGAGGGAGAGGATCAGCTGGGTGTCGTCGGCGTAGGAGATGATGTTGAGGTTGTGTCGGCGTGCGATGGCTGCGAGGGGGCTCATGTAGACGTTGAAGAGGGTTGGGCTGAGTGAGGATCCTTGTGGAACGCCGCAGATGACTTCGGTGGCTTCGGATCTGAACGGGGGAGGCGGACTCTCTGGGTTCTTCCGGCGAGAACGAGATGATCCATTCCAGTGCTTTCTCTCGGATTCCGATGTTGCTGAGGCGCTTCACTAGGGTGCGGTGGCAGACGGTGTCGAACGCCGCAGAGAGGTCCAAGAGGATGAGGGCAGCTGTTTCCCCGTTGTCGGTTAGGGTTCTGATGTCGTCGGTGGCTGCGATAAGGGCGGTCTCGGTGCTGTGGTTGGCCCGAAACCCGGACTGCGAGGGGTCGAGGGAACCATTCGTCTCGAGGAAGGCGGCAAGCTGTCTGTTGACGGTCTTCTCGATGACTTTGGCCGGAAACGGAAGGAGCGAGATGGGACGGTAGTTCTTGAGGTCGGTGGGGTCCGCCGTTGGTTTCTTCAGGAGGGCGGTAAGCTCGGCGTGCTTCCAGCTCTCCGGGAAGGTGGCGGTGTGGAAGGAGGAGTTGATGATGTCCCGGAGATGGGGTGCGATGGTGGCGTCGGCTTTGTTGAAGACGTGGTATGGGCAGGGGTCGGTTGGTGATCCGGAGTGGATGGAGTTCATCGTGCGGGTGGTGTCTTCGGTGCTGATCGGGGTCCAGTTGCAGAGGTTGGTGGTGGCGGGCGTTGGTTCGGCGGTAGGGTGCGTTGTTTGTGCGTCGAAGCTGTTGTGTATGTCGGTGATCTTGCGGTGGAAGAACGCGGAGAGTGAGTTGCAGAGGTCTTGCGAGGGGGTGATGTCGTTGTTTCCGGCGCTGGGGTTGGAGAACTCTTTGACGATGCTGAAAAGTTCCTTGCTGTCATGGGCGTTGTTGTCCAGTCGTTCTTTGAGTGCCGACTTCTTGGTGGCACGGATCAGCTGGTGGTGTTTGCGGGTGGCGTGCTTGAGGGCGGTCCTGTTGTCTGTGGTCTGGTCGAGTCGCCAGGTTTTCTCGAGAGTGCGGCAGTTCTTCTTGGATTCCTTGAGTTCGTTGGTGAACCAAGGGGTTTTCTTGCTTCCGGGTCTGCTGGGAGGGTTTTTAGTGGTGCGAGGTCGTCGGCGCAGGCGGTCAGCCACTTGGCGAGGTTGCTGGCTGCTTCGTTTGGGTCCGTTGTGTTGGTGGGTGTGTTCTGGCTGAGGGAGGCGGTGAGCTGCTCGGCGGTGATCTTGCTCCAGCTCCGGCGGGGAGCCTGTTGCGGGTGGTGGTGGGTCGCAGTCTTTCTGAAGCTGAAGTGGACGCAGCTGTGGTCGGTCCAGTGGAGTCCGGTGGCGTGGCTGAAGGAGATGTGCTTGCTGGACGAGAAGACGGGGTCAAGCGTGTGGCCGGCGTAGTGGGTGGGCGTGTTCACCAGTTGCTTGAGTCCGAGGTTGGCGAGGTTGTCCAGCAGGGCGGTGGTGTTTCTGTCGTTGTTGTTCTCCAGGTGGAAGTTGAGGTCCCCTAGGAGGATGTAGTCGGCTGAGGGCATGGCGTGCGGGCTGATGAAGTCTGCGATGTCTTCGCTGAATAGTGTGCGTGGTCCCGGGGGTCTGTAGAT
The DNA here is from genome assembly GCA_963921515.1 of Calotriton arnoldi. Classification (NCBI taxonomy): domain Eukaryota; kingdom Metazoa; phylum Chordata; class Amphibia; order Caudata; family Salamandridae; genus Calotriton; species Calotriton arnoldi. Next base: position 127,319 of record CAWUFW010018149.1, read on the forward strand.
GAGGGTGCCTCGGAGGGTGGTCTTGGGGTCAGTGTGTATCTGGAAGTGTAGGTGTTCGGCGGCGGAGAAGGTCTCGTCGGAGTTAGTCGAGATGCGGATGGTGTTCTTGTGTATGATGGCGATGCCTCCTCCCGTCTGGTTGACGCGGTCCTTCCGGGTGATCTTGTATCCATCCGGGATGGCTATGGCGATGTCGGGCGCTGAGGAGGCGTTCATCCAGGTCTCGGTGAGGAAGGCGATGTCCGGTGCTGTTGCGTCGAGCAGGTCCCAGAGTTCCACGGCGTGCCTGTGGACGGAGCGGGTGTTCAGCAGGATGCATTTCAGGTGGTTGCTGCTGTTGCTCGACTTGGCGGAGGTGGTGCACGTCCGGGGGCAGGTGAATCGGCAGGTTTGGCAGGTGAAGGGTCCGTGGGTGCGTCTCGGTGAGGCTCGGTAGCAGGCAGGGTTCCGGCCGGCATTGAGTGCGGTGAGTGTGGCGGCGTCGTAGGTCCGTCGAGTAGTGTTGCGTTGGTGGGTTCCAGGGGTTCTGGCGCTGGGCGCGGTCCAGTCGCGGACGGGCGCAGACGGGCTTGCCTTAGGCGCGCCTTCGGCGCGCCAGCGGCGCGGCCGTGCAGCGGCCGCCATTTATGGGGAGGTGGGAGGGAGGAGCAGCTGGGAGGCGGGAGGCAGGGGCAGCGAATGGGCAGTCAGGGGGGCGGGGCCGCAGGGAACGCAGCGGCGGGAGTGGCGAGAGGCAGCGGGGGCACAGAAAGGAAAGACAGGGGGACAGCAGACAAAATCACGGGCACAACAACAGTGGGGCAGCGAGGGGCACAGAAAGGAAAAACAGGGGGAGAGCAGGCAAAATCACGGGCACAACAACAGTGGGGCAGCGAGGGGCACAGAAAGGAAAAACAGGGGGACAGCAGGCAAAATCACGGGCACAACAACAGTGGGGCAGCGAGGGGCACAGAAAGGAAAAACAGGGGGACAGCAGACAAAATCACGGGCACAACAACAGTGGGGCAGCGAGGGGCACAGAAAGGAAAAACAGGGGAGAGCAGGCAAAATCACGGGCACAACAACAGTGGGGCAGCGAGGGGCACAGAAAGGAAAAACAGGGGAGAGCAGGCAAAATCACGGGCACAACAACAGTGGGGCAGCGAGGGGTACAGAAAGGAAAAACAGGGGGACAGAAGACAAAATCACGGGCACAACAACAGTGGGGCAGCGAGGGGCACAGAAAGGAAAAACAGGGGGACAGCAGACAAAAACACGGGCACAACAACAGTGGGGCAGCGAGGGGCACAGAAAGGAAAAACAGGGGGAGAGCAGGCAAAATCACGGGCACAACAACAGTGGGGCAGCGAGGGGTACAGAAAGGAAAAACAGGGGGACAGCAGACAAAATCACGGGCACAACAACAGTGGGGCAGCGAGGGGCACAGAAAGGAAAAACAGGGGGACAGCAGACAAAAACACGGGCACAACAACAGTGGGGCAGCGAGGGCACAGAAAGGAAAAACAGGGGAGAGCAGGCAAAATCACGGGCACAACAACAGTGGGGCAGCGAGGGGCACAGAAAGGAAAAACAGGGGGAGAGCAGGCAAAATCACGGGCACAACAACAGTGGGGCAGCGAGGGGTACAGAAAGGAAAAACAGGGGGACAGCAGACAAAATCACGGGCACAACAACAGTGGGGCAGCGAGGGGCACAGAAAGGAAAAACAGGGGGAGAGCAGACAAAAACGGGCACCGGGGCCACAAGCGGAGGGCGATCTTACCTACAGGAGCAGCGGGCAGACAACACAGGCGGAGCTGTGTGGTGGGGGAGCGACCTACCTGGCAAGGTAAATAGGTAAATAGTATAACTTCATAGAAACAACAACAATGATATCAAAGACCATGAATAAGCACTTCTGAGGTGACAAGATACCAAACCAGAGAAAACAGAATCTGAAGCATTTATAACGGAACCAACAAACGTTCAAGTGTTGAGTGAAGAAGAAGGCCCAGAAGAGTCCATAACCGCCGCTTTGCATGAGTTGATGAAGCTTTGCAAGCGTACCGGATCTTCGTACGTCGTTGTTCTGTTATTATACGTAACCTTGAAGAGGCACGGATGAAAAAGGCCATATCTGGCACCCAAGGAACGTAAGTCATCTCTCATGTTGAGGAAGGCCTTACGTCTGTCAGCAGTGGCTTTAGCATAGTCTTGTGCAAAGAATAAAGGCGATCCTGACCAAACAATTCTTGGAGAAGCTTTAACCGCTACAAGCACTTTCATCAAGTCTGTATACTCCAAGAAGTATAAGATGACTCCTCTTGGCCTCTGTGAAGGACTAGTATGAGATGAAGCGTGACCCAACCTGTGGGCTCGCTGAATGTTGAGTTGAGTCCCTTCTGGCATGTGAAGTAGTTTATGGAGGAACGCCTTAAAGAAAGTAAGCGGATCCGAACCTTCAATTCCCTCTCCCAGGCCGTAAATGCGTAGATTGTTCCGTCTATTGCGGTTTTCAAGATCCTCCACCTGTTTCTGGAGTGTAGAGACGTGAGAGTGTAGTTGAGAGAGGCCTACACATGTCTCTTTGAGAGAAGAAACAGTATTTTCGACTGAAGAGACTCTCGCGTCCAGCTGAGACCAATTATCTGTCAAGGTTTGCAACTTGGTATTCGTCTCTTCCATAAAGGGTCGGAGGGCCCTGATTTCCTCAAGCAGTAGCTCCATCGAAACAGGCGAGGTGGACTTGGGCGGCGAAGGAGGGTCCTTTTTAAGCCGTTTGGTAAGAGATTTCCCAGAGGTTCCAGAGGATGAATCCATGTTTACTTGGGAGTGCTGATACGCGGGTCGTAGAGAGTCCTCAAACGTAGAAAATTCAGTGAAAATGTTCGAATTTTTTATAAAGATGTGCTTTCTGGATGGAGAGGAACGGACTCCTTTTGTTCTGCCCATAAAACGCTGACCCAAAACTCCCACTCCTAGTCAGCAATACTGGATTGAGGAGAGCAATCTCAATGTGGACCTATTTAGGAAACCCAAAATGGCCGCCAAGCAGAACCCTCATAAATCCTCATCCAACCTTATCCCTCGATGCTCTGAGGAAAAGGTATGAAAGTCTTGCAGAAACTGAAATATGCTGGGTGCACTAGAATACAGTCAGTGATATTTGTGAATAAGTACTCCGCAACTACCAGCAGTCGGCAAAGCAAAAGTGAGGAGAAGTATTCTCTATGAAGGTATTTCATGAAACCCAAAATGGCCACCAAACACCAATTCCGTAAACTTCCAATGACTCTTGGCAGCACTTTATGTCCTCTTACCCCTTTAAAATGATGAGGATCCACACATTATCTAGGCGTTAGGGTGCAGTGGAAGCCTCAAAAAGCATCTAACTAAGGATTCAGCGTGAGATGCACGAATTCCGCGTTCGCGGCAAAAATTCAAAATGGCGGCCGCGGAAATACGCGGCCGGTAAGGGGCAGAAGATGCATAAAAAAGTACTTGCTGGCGACATAAGAGGGCAACAGGGGTCTCAGAACCATCCTCCAGTCTTCAGCCGCTCGCATCTGTTCTCCATTGGTCCCAGCTCGACCCGAGAGCGTGGTCTCTCGAAGATACGCCGGAGAGCCTCACCCGTGCGCCGCCATCTCCGTTGGGCGCCAAGCCACGCCCGCCGATCCACAGCCTTTTTAACCTGACTTGCATTAAACTGATTCCATTCTATTGTTCTGAAAATTAGTATGTGCATTTGGTGTGCTTTATTTCGCACTACAGAATCTGCTTTTATACTCCTTATCTGTAATGAACATGAAAGAGCAAGACACTAAGATAACCAAACATTTTCTGCTGCTTTTGTGTCACAAAAGTGACGCAAACCTGTGCAAATAGTTTTTACAATTTACTTTCCAGTGCATAACTTGAGTTCTCTCAAAGAAACACAAAGAAGTCCTTAGCTTTGCATTAATCTGCAAAGAGGGGGTGTTGCATGGGTTGCAGGAGTTCAAAAGGAGAAATAGTTTTATTTCTCCTAACTGTTCCCACTTCGTATGGGTGCTGCACGGCAAAGGGGCATTGCATGGGTTGTATATGTGCGTTCTCATGCAACCACCCTTGTTTTTTCATGTAAAACCCTATCTACTAACAATAGTAGGCAGGGTTTTGTGCCAAAGATAATGCCACTTTGAAACAGGTGTTAATAAGGAGAAATACCTTTTTTTCTTCTAATGTTTCCCACTTTGCACGTGTGCTGCACTGCACAGCATAAATCCGAAGTGGGAAAAGTTTTAAAGTTAGTCTAAGCATAATATTTTGTACTGGAAAGTTGCCCTTCAAGTACTAAACTTATACAAGACTCATGCGAACACCCTTGCACTATGGTGCAAATGTGTGTGCTTGGCACTAAGCAGCCTGATTGTGCGTTGGCACTAGGGAGAGAGGAGGAGAGCCCAATATCTCTGTAGATTTGGCTCTTTTCTCCTCTGTCTTGTCACACGACACAGCGCAGCAACATTGGTTGCTGTGCTGCATTTAGTAACATTTTTGATTTTCTGGGCCCAAGGTTTTAAGATGTTTGCGCAGGAAGGGGAATGTTATACTTGTCCTTCTTCTTTGCTGCTCTATATGGTCTGGGAACTCAATGGTGACTTGCAATATCCTTATAATCTACGGCAGAGGAAACTTTATCCCATTTATAATACTACTTGGTGATTTAACAATGTCTCCAAAATATGTATGATCTCCGGTTGGTAGATGGTGAGCGCCGTATACCATAATGGACTCTTCTGATGCACATCAACAGTGGATTCCATCTATAGTGCATGCAAGTCCGGCTGAGTTTTTCTTGCACCCTCTGCAACACTTATGTGAAACTACACTCCATGTGACATGTGCCCACTATGTCATCATATTTTAATGTATTTTTTATATTCTTTAATTTTTGCAGTTTTATATCTCACAAACTCAACCCAAAGGTATTGGAGTGCTTTACATGAGGACCAGTTGCATTAAAGAATCTCCCATTTATTTATTTATTTTAGTCACAGAGAGATTAACTGATTTGCCTGGAATCACAGGATGTTGAGCCGATGCTGAGACTTGCCCGGCAGCACAACGTCTCCTATAATGCCTCACATTCACTATTCCAGCTAGCCTGGCTGATGAGGGGTGATGCGGAAACCGGTCCCAAGATGCTTGTTTCCGGTCCAGGGAGGACCTGGCTTGGCAGTTCGGGCTGGACTGTTCCCATAAGGAACAGGGTCAAGACTGATTTGCATATGGCTGGGTCCAAACTGGGGTGGCGTGGTGAGCAAAAGAATGATGGCTTAAACCCAGATCTTTGTGACTGGGGGTGAATGTTTGCATTGTTCAGCATTCCGTCCATCATTTGTTCATTTTGCATTTGTCGCCCTAAGTGGGAAGGGTATGCCCAGACATGGGTCCCATGCTCACTGCGCCACTGGATTCAAGCTAGCCTGGCTGATGAAGGGTGATGTCCCAAAACTGGTCCCAGGATGCTTGTTTCCGGTCCAGGGAGGACCTGGCTTAGCATTTGGGCTAGACTGTTCCCATAAGGAACAGGGTCAAGACTGATGTGCATATGGCTGGGTCCAAACTGGGGTGGCGTGGTGAGCAAAAGAGCGATGGATTAAACCTAGATCTTTGTGACTGGGGGTGAATGTTTGCATTGTTCAGCATTCCATCCATCATTTGTTCCTTTTGTGTTTGTCACCCTAAGTGGGAAGGGTATGCCCAGACTTGGGTCCCGTGCTCACTGCGCCACCGGATTCAAGCTGTCCTGGCTGATGAAGGGTGATGCCCTGAAACCGGTCCCAGGATGTTTGTTCCCGGTCCAGGGAGGACCCGGCTTGGCAGTTCGGGCTGGACTTTTCCCATAAGGAACGGTCAAGACTGATTTGCATATGGCTGGGTCCAAACTGGGGTGGCGTGGTGAGCAAAAGAACGATGGATTAAACCCAGGTCTTTGTGACTGGGGCTGAATGTTTGCATTGTTCAGCATTCCGTCCATCATTTGTTCTTTTCATACTCTTCACCTAACTTGTCCAATAAATCTCAAACCTCACAACCACACTTTCAAATATGCACCAAACAGTTGATGCAAATTGCGTGCTTTAATATCCTTGTTTCTGGTATGAAGCTGTGAATAAATATTGAAACCAGACACCAAGTACGTAAAAAACAGTTCAATTAAATACAATTGTTTTCCAAAGTCCAATCTACATTTTAGGAACACTAGCATTGTGTCCCAAATCCTGATTGTTTTTATTCTTTCATTTATCTTGTTTTTGGTCCATTTACATTTAATGAACTGTGTTGCATTTTTAATCCTAATCTACAGTTCATGCCTTCCTGAAAGTGATTCCCAGACACACCTGCTTTTTAATTTCCAGCTACAACACCAATATTGACTCCTTACTCTAGTCCAGATTGAACGTATTATACTTGTGAATTGTACAGTTCCCAGCCATTTATTTAAACACAAATCATCACAGTCTGAAATCGGGGTGTTTAAATGGAAGAGGAAAATGGATTCATTCATTGTCTGGAGTTCATTTATTGACTGGAGGCAAGATGGCGGTGCAGGTCCGCACCGCTCTACGTGCAGCGAGCCAGTGAGTCGCATGGAGCTCCAGAAGAAATCTGTTCCCACAGTCGGAAGCCCGGGTGCTCCTGCATCACGGCTCTGAGACCTGGAGTGAGTCTTTAAACTGTGGCGCGGAGGGACCCGGTGGCGGAGAACGGCAACGACATGTGCCGCGGGCGGGGCTCTGGAGCTTCCTCAGAGGGCTTGCCACATTGCAGTGGGTGCACATATGCCCGTATAACATTTTAAAGGGGGGCCCCTAGCCTTTGAGGCAGTCGAGACCGGCAGAAGACTGGGGCCCTTTCGAAGGCCTGACCGCTCTGCTGGCCCATCTTGGGACAAGATGTCTACAGCCTGGCTTGATTCCTTGATTCTCCCCGTGCAGCGTGAGATTTACCTGCAGACTACCGCACGCCGCCTTCGTCCACCACCACCCTGCCTTCTACCCCTACGGACAGCACCAGCTCTGGGATCCCCCCAGGCCCAAGAAAACCGCCCATGAGTGCACCTGCACCTTGAAGGCCTGGCTGAACGAGCACTGCAAAGACCCCAGCAATGGCGAGAAGATCATGCTCTGTATATATATATACTTTGACAAAGACCGTGAGGTTGAAACGCTTCAGTCAATACATTTCAATCTTTAAAATGATCCTGAGTGCGACTTTACCTTTTGTTGTGAAACTGAAGGATTCTGCAAATATATATATATATATATATTAACTACTGGCGGTCGCCAGTAGATAGTTATAGTTAGGACCTATTTTCCATAGGAAATCCGCAACATTCTATTTGAAATAACGTTGGCGCCGGTTGATGAATCTTCGCGAAAGTTTCCAACTTGTTGGGCGCTCCGGTCCGCTCCTTTCCTGAAAGTCATGGGGTGATTCGTCAAGCGGGGGCCGAGAAAAAAGGGGGGTCCCAAAACGCGTTTTCCCCATGCAATTTTCCATAGGAACCTTTAGTCGCAGCTACAGCCCGAACTGCTGAACGGAATTACACCAAATTTGGCAAATAGGTAGCCCTTGGTTCAGTGTCGTGCCTTTTGCTTAAATGGTGTAAATCCGTTCAGTAGTTCCTGAGAAAATCAAAAGTAAATTCACATATATATCTATGGCCGAGTAGGGTCCGCGTACCCTCCCGATCACGAGCTGCATGCTAATTGGCTGTCAAGTGGCTGTCAACACTCCAAATCAGGAAGTGTTGGCAGCCATTTTGTCCCTCGGTAGAACCAAGGCACAAGAAACAAGTGTGCAAAACGCACAAAGGGGGCAGGGTAGAAACACCCTGACCCCCTAGGTCTGCTCAGGGGTCCCACAAGGACCCCTGGGCAGAAAAAAGCATTTAAAAAAATAAAAAATAAAATGGTGGGATGCGCTTAGGGTGCGCGGATCCCGCCGATAGAAAAAATAAAATAAAAATCGAAGCGCGGTCTCCCGCGCTTCGATGCTAATTTGCCCCCGGGTGGCCCAAGTCCCGGGGGCATGCAGGGGTGGGTTTAGATTTTATGGGGGGCCTCTAATGCCCCCCAAGCCCTGGGGACCACCACCCCCAGGGGCTTTAAATAAAAAATGGTGCGGGAGGGCTTTCCGCCCTCCCGCAGCCCCGGGGACCGCCACCCCCCCGGGGCTTCTTTTTTTAAAATGTAAATGACCTGTGTGGGGGGGCTCCAGTCCCTTCACACGCCCCGTGGACAGCCACCTCCCCAGGGCACTAACAATTTTAAAATGGGGGTCCGTTTTGGACCCCCGAAGCCCCGGGGACCACCACCTCCACGGGGCTTTGCAGATGTGGGGAGGGGGGCCGCGCGGCCCCCCTCCTGGAGCCTGTGGTGGCCCTGGGGACCGCCACCCCCTAGGGCCGGCTCCTGCAGTGTTTCGGGGTGCCTACCCCCAGGACACTGCTGTTTGCAATGGCAGGACGGGAGCCCAACAAGTGCCCAGGCCCCGGGGATTGGGGTCCCCGGGGCCATTAGTGGCCCGGGAGGGGGGCCACGCAGCCCCCCTCCCAAAAAAAGGATTTTTATTTTTTTATTTTTTAAAAAGACGCAAAGGCCGGCCCCGGGGGATGGGGTCCCCGGGGCCTTAAATGGCCTGAGGAGGGGGGCCACGCAGCCCCCCTCTGAATATTTTATAAAAAAAAACAGTGGGCATGCCCCGGGGGATGGGGTCCCCGGGGCCAATAGAGGCCCAGGGAAGGGGGGCCACGCGGCCCCCTTCCCGTTTTTTTTTCGTAAAAAAGAACATGCTGAGGCCCCTGGGGATGGGGTCCCCGGGGCCAAAAGTGGCCGAGGGAATGGGGGCCACGCAGCCCCCCTCCCATAAAAAAAAAAAATAAGAACAAAAAAAAAAACGGCATTGTGCCGGAGGCCCCGCCCCCTCCCTGCAGCAGTCTGCAAACGCGCCCCCTGGCGCGTTTTAAGAAGGGGAAGTAATTCCCTTTGAATACTGGGGGTCCCTGGGGGCCAACTAGCCCACCAGGAACCTCCAGTATGCGCCAGGGAGCTGCGTTGCAGAGACGTGTACAGAGGCCACGCCCCTTTTTACACCTCTCTGCAACGCAGCTCTGTGGCGCTTTTTGGAGGTACATGGTGGGCTACTTGGCCCCCAGGGACCCTCAGTATTCAAGGGGACTTAATCCCCCAACTTAAAACGCGCCACGGGGGCGCGTTTGCACAGTGGTGAAGGGAGGGGGCGGGGCTTCAGGTGACATGTGTGCAAACAGGCCCCGTGGCACGTTTTAAGATGGGGCATTAAATCCTCTTCAATCCTAAGGGTCCCTGGGGGCCAACTAGCCCACCAGGTACGTCCAGAAAGCGCCACAGAGCTGCGTTGCAGAGAGGTGTAAAAAGGGGCGTGGCCTCTGAACACCTCTCTGCAACGCAGCTCCCTGGCGCATACTGGAGGTACAGGGTGGGCTAGTTGGCCCCCAGGGACCCTCATGATTCAAGGGGACTTAATCCCCCAACTTCAAACGCGCCAAGGGGCGCGTTTGCACAGTTGTGAAAGGAGGGGGCGGGGCACGTTATAGTTAGAAATTAGCATTTAAAAAACCTTTGAAATTCACTTAAAAAACCATAGGTTCCAGGCACGTTATAGTTAGAAATTAGCATTTAAAAAACCTTTGAAATTCACTGAAAAAACCATAGGTTTCAGACACGTTATAGTTAGAAATTAGCATTTAAAAAACCTTTGAAATTCACTGAAAAAACCGTAGGTTTTAGGGACAGTTATAGTTAGTTGGACATTGCACTCGTACAAAACCCGTGAAATTCCCCTGTTATAGTTAGTTCAGGTAACTATAACTCGCGCCCCCGCAATGCACTGCTGATGACGTCACATATTACATCACTCATGACATGGTCAGTGACATCACTGATGACATCACTGAAGAATGTGCTAGTATTCGTATGAGTAAGTGAGTTGGTGTGTGTATAACTGTATAGGTGAGTAAATGGGTGTGTGCTTAATTTTTTGCATGACTGACTAGGTGTGTGAGTACCTCTATGGATGAGTGGCGGTGTGTGTGTTTATATAGGTGTATGAGTGCATATAATAGTCCTGAACTGAGTGACTATAAGTATGAGTGACTGTACGGGTGAGTGAGTAGATGTGTGTGTGTAGACCTAAGAATCAGTGAGTGTGTATATAGTAATTGGTGTTGGAGTGTCTATGGTTTTGACAATGGCAGTCTGTAATTTACAGTGGGTGTATCAAAAGTTATATTAGGGTGTGAGAAGATGCATGAAATTATCACATGGATGATGTCATCAGTGATGTCATCAGTGATGTCATGAGTGATGTCACTGACCATGTCATGAGTGATGTAATATGTGACGTCATCAGCAGTGCATTGCGGGGCGCGAGTTATAGTTACCTGAACTAACTATAACGGGGGAATTTCACGGGTTTTGTACGAGTGCAATGTCCAACTAACTATAACTGTCCCTAAAACCTATGGTTTTTTCAGTGAATATATATATATATATACATATATATATATATATATATGTATATATATATATATATATATATATATATATATGTATATATATATATATATATATTGGTCCAACCCTAATCCCTGCAACTTTCCTTAAATGTAACCTTGAGTGAATTTGCAACTTGTATATTTGTAACTCTAACTACTATTATCTGTAGTTGACTTATGTACTTACTACCATTCTTATGTGAATTTAGAGTTTATCTGTTTGTATCTTTTATGTAATTAATGTGCTCTTAAGTCCTTATGTAATGTAACTGGTTCTATTGTAAAGCACTCTGACACCTTCGGGTAAAGTTTGCGCTATATAAAAACGCATAAGTAAATAAATAAATTGTAATAAAAATAACGCTAAGCTTTTTTCTTAAGAAATATTTATTCTTAACTGGAGCACATTTAGCTTACATTCTTTGTTTCTCCCGAGGCGAAAAATGCCTCGATGGTACTGAGCATTTCTTTAAAAATCCCCTTGTCATCTGCCCACTGCCAAGAACGTATGGTGGGGCCAGGCACCAAGATGGGGGTGCCGGGCCCTACTGTGCCTCCCCGTGGCTACGGCCCTGCCCCTCACCAAAAGGATAGAACTCTGTGAGTCGACATTTGACCTAAATCATCAGTGGAGACTCCTGTCAATCAAGAAGCCTTCTCTTCCGGTTGTTAGGATGCTCTCTCCAACTGCTTCCAGAAAAGCATGCCCTTCGAGCGCCACCATAATAAAGGGGTCTAATTGACTGAACTAATGTAGCTCTATTATAATCTTTTAGTTCTATTAATTCATGTAAAACATCGCAGATGCTTCAGAATTTGGCTTCTCATGTCTTAACCATACACATGCACTAGTGAGCACCTCTACCTCTTGGGAAAGATGCTGGACTGGTCTGCAGGTAAGTCCAGGATTCACTTCAAAAGACTAACCTTAGCCGTTTTGGCACTGTATGGAAATAAACCTGCCTACTTCAAACATAGCATCAATACATACATTCCAGCAAGAATAATCTGGTGACATGACAAAATATTACACATGTCACTCAAACACAGAATATATGAACCAACAGAAGGGCCATCTTGTTTCGTGTCTCCAAGTTGTGAACTCCAATTGGAAAGAGTATAACCTTCAAAAAATAATTACAAATGTAATTTCCTTAGTCACACTATTCTTTACCAAAACAGCGCCTTTTTTTAGAGTTGGGTGGATACTGGACATCTAAAAGTGTCAATGGCACCCTAAGCATGGCTGATGGGACATCCGCCAAAAAGTGGGAGATGTCCTAATCTGCTCTGTCAGACTCCAAAAAGGCTGGTAATGCTTTGATACTCTGAGGGGTAGATTTTCAAACAATTTGCGCTGGGTTTGCGCCACAAAAGTGATGCTAACCAGCACAAAATGTTTTTTTTGTAATTTACTTTCCAGTGCAAAACTTGTTTTGCACTGGAAAGTACCCTAAAAGTAGTGCAAACCAGCGTGAAGCCCTGTTTGGCATTACTTAGCATCAAGGGGGCGTTAGATGGGTGGTACCTGGGCGTTCCCATGCAACCACCCATGCCTTTTGATGCAAAACCCTATTTACAAACAATTGTAGACAGGGTTTAGCGCCAAAAGTTAACGCCACTTCAAAGAAGGTGCTAACAGGAGAAATGTTTACATTTCTCCTTTTCTTTTCCTGACTTTGCATGTGTGCTGCACTTTTCAGCACACATACAAAGTAGGGAAAGCTTTAAAACTTGTCCAGGTATGGTATTTTGTACAGGAAGGCAACCCTTCCTCTACAAAACCTATGCTAGACCCACACACACACTATAGCGCTATGGCGCTAACGTGTGTGCGTAGCGCTGGGCAGCTGAAATCAGCGTCAGCACTAGGAGAGGGGAGGAGAGAGCCAGATCTCTGAAGATATGGTGCTCTCTTGCTCCCTCCCTGTCACGCAACGCAGCGCAGCCTCTTTGAGTGCTGCGCTGCGTTGCGTGACATTTTTGAAAATCTGCCCGAATCTTTTAAACTCTTCATAAATATAAATTTCTAATTGTAAATTTTAAATGATAATGAGGAAGATTATGATAATAATGAAGATGAGCCAAGTACTGAGTCTGAGTGTTCCTTTTGAAGTGACATCTTACAAAAAGTATGGGAATACTTTGGCAGGATTCTATGAATTGGCCTGCCACACAGAGGAGTGCAAGTGGAGCAGACGTCTTCATGTGGCAGGAGGGGTTAAAAGCTCTGGCTTCAAATTTCTTTCTTGAAGGAAAATAAGTATTGCCTGTTGCCTGAGTGCTGTGGCTGAGGTGAGATGTCAGAATTCAACTGTAAGACAGCAGGACACTCACGCCATGCCCAAGATTCAGCAGCCCAAAAATGCACTCTGTGTGTGTGTCAATTCACAAGTAAGCTTAAAAGAAAAACTGAGATTTTAAATTGTTTTTCGTTCACATATAAAATACACGCTGAGTTTTTTGTATGTAATAAGTGTTTAATGCTACCCAAATAAATGGACCTATTTTATTAACTTTTGGACGCCAAAAGATTGAGTTAAAACCAGAATGGATGCAAAATTAGGCCTTGCAGGTTTTAACATAATTAGAACTTGTCATCTGCAGGTTACAAAAGGATACCATTACCTCCAATAAAATACACATACAGACTGAGTTATCTAAACCTGTGACCTACAAGCAACACGCAGTGCTCCACCGCAGTGATATTTGTGGCCAAGCAGTTTTATCATGGTTTATACTTGTCACAAACAATCTCTGGAGCAAATACATTAACCACCTGTGCTATATTAGCAATAAATAACATACCTGTAATGTGCAGTATGCACTCGTATGCCTACAGTGGGTACCTTACCTCTGAGCTATTTTTAAATGTGATGTATTTGTGACCAACTAAGTAAACAAGAGCTCCCAATATTTTTGCTATCTCAAATTTGCTTGTTTACAATTTTTAAGGGCGTAGTTTATAAAACTAATTCATGTGTACTGGAAACAATAAGCTCACTGTCACTGACTCTGTTCCTTGTGACTACTGCTGATGACTACCCTCTTTTTTCCAGAGTCTGCTCTCATTTGATGCTGTCAGAAAGGAGAACGCATGAGGGGGTAACTTTTGCACCGAACGAGATGGCTGCAGATCCCAGAGCTCCATGGCGACGCAGAAGAACAGGCCTGTAAATACTTTTTCACCTGAACTTGGCTGACCTGGGTATGCCTTCCTGATGTTGTTCACTTCATTTTGTTTTTGGCTGGCGGGTGTTTACTGAGAGGCTTCCTGTGTTCCCCAGAGCTGCGACGGTGAGTTCTGTCAGATGCGAGCGGCCGCCATTTCCGCAGTGTGCTGCTCGCTTTCTCTGCCCCCTGCTGCTTTTTCCCGCTACTTCGGGCCAAACATCAGTTATGCTAAGGTGTGCCCAGGAACCCATCACCTTTAATATTTTAATGTTTTTCATTTCTGGAGGCTTTTTTCTACCCTGATTTTTTGGAAAAGTACTTTATATATATGAGTGAGTGGCCGCCATTTTGTCAGTGTGCCACTCACTCCACACATTTTCTGCAAGCAAGGATTTGAAAAAGCTCCTCAACAGTGTCATTCTTTAATCCTGCAACCTCAATGTTAACATATATAATGAATCTCTTTCTCATTTTCAGCACAATATTGTGATTTTTTCTGCTATACTTCTATTCTGCTTCTCTCAAAAAAGTATTGCATATTTTGGACACATCATTATACTGAATTGAAGGCCTGACAGTAACTCATTTTTGTTTCACTGCTGTTACACACATCTTGAGGTTGCTGTGTTTCAGCTTTATTGACTGTGCTTGCTGCTAATGCCATCATCACCTTGTATGGGCAGGACACGGCCCGTCCAAAGGTCTCCACATCATTCTATATACTACATCAAAATGGCTAGTGCCCTACTTGCCTCTGCTGAAAATACTGCTACTAGCATAAAATCTAAATGGGTGAAAAATGATCCTCCATCACCTATTATGTCCTCTCACAATCCTCTCTTGGACACTATCCTCGATGAAGTGAGGGGTCTCAAACCTTTCATGTGTGCTACTAATGAAAATGTTCAACAAATAGAGGACCGTTTTTGAATATAAAATGTTTGAGATGAAGCAACTAGTTTGCAGTATTCAAATTGCAACCACCAAAATTCCCTTTCTTGAACAAGAAATCCAAAAACTTAAACTGCATACTGAGGACCTTGAAAACAAAAATAGATGGAATGATCTTCGCTTATACGGATTACCAGAGAACCTTGAAAGTTCCGACCTGCTTGTCTTCCTGAAGAAGTTTTTACCTGATCTTCTTGGTTTTCTGAATACTCCTCCTCTTAACATTCAGCGGGCACACTGTCTTGGTCATCTTCAGCCTCATACTTCTAGACCCAGAGGTATCATCATGCTATTTCTGGAATTTCAGGATCTTTTATGTGTTTTGAAAGCAGCCAAAGAAATGAAATGCGTTACCTCGTTTGGTCTGGCCATAACATTTTCATCTTTCAAGACCTCTCTAATGCAACTAACGCCAGAAGAAAGGAGTTCCTTGCCCTAGAACCTCAAATGAGACAACTGAATATTTGTTCTGGCATTCTACACCTCTGTCTCTGCAAAATTACTCATGAAGGCACTTTATGCTCATTTGATGATCCTGCTAAATTAAAAACTTTTCTTCAAAATATTTCATCTTATAATATGGATACTGTTGTTCAACAATACTAAGAATTTTGATATGCGCATGCTGTTCTTTTCAGTTTCTTCCATAATTATTTGTGTATATGGCTTCTTTAAATATACTTTACTTTTTATCTTCCTGCTGTTGTTCTTGCTCAGGTGCTGACATGCACCATGCTAATTTTTCATGATCTCTTCAGATCTGGATTTCTATTTCTGATCTGTTACTACGTCCTTTTGTCTATACCCTTTTTCTTTCTCTATCCTCTTTTTCTGTGATTATGTGAGTGCTTGCATGTCTTGAATTATTATCGTGTTTGCCTTTCTTATATATTATGTTGTTAAGAATAAACAGTGTCTTTTTGTTTGCTGTTCTGTTTTTGCAGCTTGTCATCCATGTTCCTGTCTCCATTCTCGTATTCCCTCATATGTTTATTATTGTCTTGTGGAACATTCGTGGTCTGGGACATCCAGTCAAAAGACAAAAGGTTCTCTCTCATCTGTCAAAATTTAATTCCCACATTACTTTTTTTTACAGGAAACTCACTGTAATGCTGTTGAATCACGTGAACTAAAACGGCTATGGTAGGCCAAGTTGTTTTTTCTCTAGGCATTAATCGTAAGGGTGGTGTTGCCATCCTTTTTCATAAATTGCTAAATGTACAGATTGTATCAACTTAATGTGACACTGATGGATGATGGGTATTGGTCAATGCCATAATTCAGAATAAACAGATTTCTTTATTCAATATCTACAGTCGAGTCAAACCTGATCCCGGTTTCTGGCATAACATTAAAATGAAACTTGCTTTCATTGATAATCTCCACATTATTGTAGCATGTGATTTTAATCAATGAGTAGACCCTTCAAATTTAATCCTGATAAATATCATAAGGCATTTAAATCAGCCAATGCCACTCATACATTATTTGATGTCTGGAAAACTTGTAACCCTGATACTTGTGAGTTTACGTTTTTCTCTAATGTACACCATAGAATGTCCAGAATTTATTATATTTTAGTTACTAAGTCCTTACTTCCTTCTATTTAATACTCAGAATTTGGTTCCATTTTTATTTCAGATCATGGCCCTGTTTTATCTTCTTTTGCTTTATCCCGCAATAATACTAAAACGGGTCATAGGAGATTCTAAATCTTCCTCTGTTTTACATGAATTACATGATGTGGAGAGGTGTGGCGCAGCGGCCAGGGCAGCTGACTTCGGAGCACAAGGCTCACGTTTCGATCCCCGGCTCCGGTGGCAGCTCAGCTCAGCACCATGTGACTCTGGGCAATAGCTCACTTAATTTCCACGACGGCCCCCCAGCGCCTTGTGACCCGTAGGAGTGAGTAGTTTGCACTTTACAAATACCGGATTTATTTATATGAATTGATTACAGCCAAGTCTACCCATAATAAATGTGCCACCACTGATGCATCTAGCATCCTACTTACGGTTAAATCTACATTTCACAGAGGTCAAAATAAAGCAGGTAAAATGTTGGCTAATTATTTAAAAATTAAATCTGAACGTAAAAATATTGGTCCCATTCATAATGAACTCACTAACAACATTGCCTCCTCCGATTCTGATATTTTCAATGTCTTTCAAGCTTACTACAAATCATTCTATACAGAAGATACCAATTCCTCAGAACATGATATAAAGACTTTTTTTAATGGTCTTCCCAATCCTCCTATCCCCGATACCTTCAAAACATTAGAAGCTAACATAACTGTTCAAGAAATTATTGATGTTAACAAATCCCTAACAAAAAGCTAAGCTCTTGGGCCAAACTGATTTTCTATTGAACTAATTTCCTCCTTTTCATCTTTTTTTTGCCACCAAATTACTTGAGCTCTTTAATTCTTTTCTTTTGAATTCAAAGGAAGTGGTTCTTTATTGGAAGCCCTGATTGTTCTTATCCCTAAGCCAGATAAAGTTCACACCCTTTGTAATAACTATTGACCTATTTCATTAATTAACTATGATTGCAAAATATTTGCCAAAATCCTAGCATCTCACCTCGAAAATGTTGTTCCCCTCCTTGTCAAACCTGATCAATCTGGTTTTATTATGGGTAGACTTGTTGCGGACAATGCCTGAATGTTCTTTAATATTCTTTCATTGGGTAAGAAATATCGGTTGTATGACTTTATATTGCATTCCTTTGTAACACATTCCTTTACCACGCATGCGTTACAATGCAAACCTTCACCACGCATATTTTTTCAGCGAATATGCCTTTACCACGCATGTCTTTACAATGAAATTTGTTGTAAAAGCATGTTTGATAAAAGCATATGCATGGTAAAGGTTTCCCTGACTCCTACCTTAAACCCTAATGCTGGTCCCAGGCACACCCCACCCTCAACCCTTCTAAAAAAAATCCCCTTCCCCTACCCTGAACTCTAAAACCCTACCCCAACGCGATTCCCCCTGGCTGCCAGCCCTTCCCCTACCCTAAACCCTAAAACACTACCCCTGTGTGACCCCTCCTTTGCCCCAGCCCTTTCCCTACCCTAAATCACTAGCCCTGCATGACCCCCCACTGGCCCCCAGCCCTTTCCCTACCCTAAAGGCTAAAACACCACCACTGTGTGACCTCTCCTGCCCCCTTGCCCCTAAAATAGTAGCCCCCCGCCCCGGACCTAATCCCCCTTAACTCTCTCCTTATGGTTCGTGCGGTGCAGGCAGCTCATCTAAGGGGGGCGGTGCACGTCATTGTGAGGAGGCAGAAGAGTCCCTCCATTTCCTCTAATGATGTGGATTGCCTACCAACACAGCTGTTTTCACGATTATGCCTATATTTTTTAACTACACATATGTTTTTACTATACATACCTTTACAACCCTGTAACACTTGCGTTGGCATGCATGGAGAGAGCTGCATTGTAATGGCTGTTTCCCAGAAATATTATCCTCCCCTTACGGCCCTATCTCTTGATACCGAAAAAGCATTTGACTGCATTAATTGACAATTTATGTTTACTACTCTCCATTGATTTGCCTTCGGCCCTAAATGTATTTCATTCATAAAATTATAATACTCTGACCGTTTTCTTGTGTTTTGTCATTGTTATTACAAATGAACCTTGACTTTTTAAGGGTGTCGATGCAGACCATGTATACACTTTGGTCTTCGATGGCATAAGTTGTGGTAAGGGATGCAATTCATTAGATTTCTTCTCAGGCATAATGTTTATCGACGCACCACTGTTGATGATGAAAGGTAGCAAACAACCATTTACTTTCAGTGTATTTTTGGACAATGTTTGAATGACTTTGGTGCTTCGTCTTGTCGACTGTTCTTTGACTGATATTTATCTTCACATTCGGCCAGTCCGAACTTGCGCACACTTTTCTGAAGTAAACATTGATATAGCACTACCATCTACTTCACTTTCACTTGACATTGATATGGATGAACTGTTTGACGATCATTTCGTTCGGTGCCGATTTGTAGCATTTGGTGCC
This sequence comes from Calotriton arnoldi, assembly GCA_963921515.1. NCBI lineage: Eukaryota > Metazoa > Chordata > Amphibia > Caudata > Salamandridae > Calotriton > Calotriton arnoldi. The sequence goes on from CAWUFW010018149.1 coordinate 146,048, forward strand.
CCCACTGGGCCTTGTGGGTGCGAGTCGAACATTGCTTCTGGAGCATTTTGGGGGCTATTTTGTCTTCACAGTGTAACACACTTGTTTTCCCTTTTCTTTGCACACCATCACAAAATAGTTCCCCTTCCCACAGCCCTTTCATGTCTGCCCAATGGTGGGACAATTTGTCTTTGTGTGGAAACAAAAATCCACATCTAAATCGTAACTTCTTTTTACGTGTAGACATCATCTTGTGTCCTTCATTGTTTTGCTTTGACTTGCTTTTCACATTCATGACTGATTCATTCTGGGCATCTCCGGCCTCCATCGACAAGCTCAACACTCATTCCAGACTCAAAGTTTCTCTCAGCATTTACCATCTGAATGAATCAGACAAGCATCCATCAAGACCCTAAGACGTGAGGCCTCTTCATCATTAAATTCATTGAACATACATTGTTTGATGAGTGTGTCAAGTCTCTCTACAAATTCATCGATGGTTTCACCAACTTTCTGTTGTTATTGACTGAAAATGTATCTTTCATAGTCAAAATTTGGCATTGGATTGAACTTTAGATTCAAGATTTCTTTAATCTGACAGTATGTGATTTCTTTTCAGTTTGTGATATTTTCTTTATGACTTTCTTTAAGCCATCACCAGCAAGATGTTTGAGGTACTTGATAATCTTTTTGTGATCAGTCTCTTCAAGTGCATCAATGAAATCATCTAATGTCTCTAACCAAGCAGTCCATCTTTCACCAATATTTTGCTCTTTGGTGGTATCGAATGGTGGTGGTGGTTTCAGGAAAGAGGCAGCGTTGTAGGCCAGTGTGGAACTTAGTGACACTGCATGTTGATCTATGTGGTTTGGTTCATGTGGTTCGGCAGTGAGGCCTTGCGATGTGCTGGCCTCGGGATCATCTTTAATGATAGCTGAAAGCATGACTTCCTTCTCTGCCAGTTGAAATATTTCACTATTCCAAAGATATTCGTAAACTGTGGTGATGGTTGCACACTTGTGAAACACAACCCCTGTGCTTAATCTAGGTTGCAGTGCATGGCACTGAGGTCATTCTGGCTCACTTTACTATGGTGAGTAAATAATTTTTTTATCTTTAGGCGTCTCTTTGCGCGCTCTTTGTCTTCTTCACCTTCTAATTGTAATGTTATCTTGCACTTTGTCGCTTTGTACTTTTCTTGACACATGGTTGACCTTTACCGAGCAGCACTTGTAATCACAGCGTTATTACTCCATACTAGGTATGGCTCTATGTTGCGTAGTAGTGTGGTACCTTTATGTATGGCTTGACCAACAGATTCACAACTAACGACCTGTAGATTCTCTGTAAATGCTTTTGTTTTCAACTACTTCATAGCGCCTGGAACTGCGCTTTGACTCTACGTGCATTCAATATTGATTTCATACGACGGCACACGTGGTACGCAGGAGCAGTTTGCTTGGACCATAGCAAACTCTCTGAGCGAGCACTGTCTGTCTTTGGGTTTCTTATCCCCTATCTCGCCGCCATATGTAGAGTCTTCCCAGCCAGGGTACCCACTAATGACTACTCAACACAAGCTTAGCAATACATGTCTTTATTCATCTGCGAGTAACTGTGAACTCAACATTCTAAAGCAGCCTTCACTGCAATACATTCATTACATAATAGTTCTACGGTGTTCATCAGGAGCCAAAAGGCTTCCATCATTGTTAATTCGCAAGACACTACACCCACATCTATGCATTAGTCCACTGAGCCACGACTCCTACTTAAAAGCAAACATAGACAAAACACACACAGCTCATTTCACACACGCAAACACAAGCCCAGACGTGGAATACACAGACCAGCACACACTGACACCGTCCATATCATTGCATACTCACACACCATCAGTACACAAAACATCACATCAATAGACACATGAAAAACATCATATCTACACACTACCAGACATTATCCTCTGCACCCACCATTACAGACACTTATAAACACATGCATGAGCACACGTGCACCCACACGCACACACAGCTTCTTGTTGTGCTATATCTGTTCTAAATATCTGAGAGAAACTTGCACTTCCACAGCACCTGGTTTAATTATTTTGTGTGTATGAAGAAAGGCTTGCGTAATCACTGCTGTGCGCATGTGAGGGAAGCTTGCATTAGTGCTGCACATTCTGTTCATATTCTGTCTGTGTGGCTGTGAGGAAGCATGCACGTCTGCTCTCTGGGTTGAACCTGTTCTGTGTGTCCCAGGATGCAGCCACCTGTCCAGTGCCTGTTCTTTGGTCTAGGAAAGCTCTCACCATCACTGCCAATGCTGAATTTGTGGTGTGTGTTAGCGAAGGTTGTTACAATCTCTCTATACAAAAGCCGCAAATATTGGTATCTTCTGTACTTGTTTTATCCAGAGCTCGGTTGCAGAATCTGAACGCGGCAGACAACGTTTTTAGGTCTCGCCTACGCAGCGCGCATGCGCTGCATAGGCAAAAAGACATTTTGCAATCGATTCGGCTTTTCAGCCAAAAACGTGCACGCGTTCCATTGCCTTCAATGGCAACACGTGCACGTTTGGCGATTCACTTGCGGGAGCGAGCAGCTGGCGCCATATGGTAGCAATTATCGCTCCTGGCGCCGCTCGCTCCCGCAAGGGAATCGCACTCCCCCCACCCCTCCCACTTCTTTAACCCGGAGTACTGTTTCACTTTCGCGGCCGCGGCGCGGGGCCGCACTTGTGTTTCAGTGCTTGTCTTCTATGTCTTCTGTTCTCTAGCTCCGGCGACGTCAGTTAGTTACATCACGTGTCTCCGTGATTGGCGGAGCAGGATTTGAAAAATACGGCGCGACTTGTCTCCGGCAGGGAGCAAGTTGAAAGAATCGGAGTCTGGAAGATTATACTAGCGCATAGTGATTGTAGTGTACCGGATAGCCACCGGAAGTGGCGATCCGTAGCCAGCGACCTTGAATCAGGACAGAGCAAGATGATGAAACCAGCGTAAGTGCTGTCATTGTGGCTGTCTCTGAATTTCCCCTCTCCTTTTGACTGCACCTTCCTTTTATAGCTACTTCCCTTTGCTTAACCCCACGTTCTCATTCCTTTCCCACTGATTGCTATCTTCTCTCTATGACGATCTCGCGTTGTATTCTTTCCTCTCCCTCTCTCTGGATGCCATCCTCCATTTATCCTTCTGTGGGCGCCTCATTTATTTGCAGCTTTCTGTCTGATTTGCCCCGTTATTTGTTTATGCATTTTAATGTAGTGCAAACCTTATCCAAAGGTGTTAGAGTGCTTTACAAAAGAAATGCATCATTGCATAAGGTACAAATTACCAAATCCTATCTTTGCAAATGCACAAAATTACATCATATGAAGATGTTGGTAAATTTAAAAAGCCAAGAACATTGGAGTGTAATCGGGGCCAATGAAATTATGCATCTTGGAGGGCCAAACTATGCGGCAAGAAAAGGCAAGTTATGAGGCGTAATGAGCACAGTTTTTGATAGTATTATTTCATTGTTTTGTATTTGTTAGGGTCGAGCCTTTGAGAGCGTGCGCTAATGAATGCTTCTCGCTTGCGAGGCACTATTGTATACATAAAGGGCTTGGAGCCTGCCCATTGCTTAACCTTTGTTTGTGCAGTGGCACTCTTCTTTGCAGACTTCTTAATTGGCCCATGCAGCTACAAGTCATTTTCAATCATTTCTGTGGAGCACGGACCAAGCAGAGATTGATTAAAGTTAATCAGTGCCCGTCCGCTGCTCCAGACATGATTGCAGTACTACGTCTTTCCCACTCCACCTGCCTGCTGCTCCCTCCATAGTGCTTGAGCTTTTTTTCTTATTTTATTTACTTTATTCCCACGTTCTCCCTATTTCTTCTTGTCCCATCCCTCATTCTTATCCCACTTTTAACTGCCCTGTCACTTTTATTTGACCTGATGAGCACTATGACGTGGCCAATGCTGGCTGCTTTGTAGCGCTTATTAAAACTATATTGTTATACTCCACCACCATAGGCATCCCCTCCAGAGTGCGTCTCTCTTATACACCTCTTCCCCCTGCGTCATATCACTTTTATTTTCTACTTTTAGGCATGCTGCACAGCAGCAGCTCTGCTGTTCAGAATGGCTAAAAAAAAAAAGTATTGACAAAGCCAATAAAGCTTGCATAGTCGAGACCGATTTGGCTTTGCCAATGCTTGTGGTAATTCCTGCTGCATAATTTTGTCCTGTTGTGTCATAATTCTAGAGGCCCTGATTATCTAGCATTAATGTACTTTCTAAAGAGCATTATCGTTCTCTAATTGACTTCCATCCAAATTACCAGTCTGCCCATACAATGGAACCTGCATTTTGAGGGTGAAAGGCAATTACCTCATTGACAGCAAGAGATTTTTATGCTTCACAAGATGACAGGAGCCTGTTTGCTTTCAGTAAGGACTGTAACTTTGAATGGCCCTTACTCCTGAATTTACAAATTGTATCACACATACTGTCATGAGACTTTCGCCATTGACGCTGGCAATTTTATTTCAGTAGAAAATGAGATTGGGCTTCTTTTGACAGGGGGTGCTTTGCCCAGCATCACAATGTTTTGTCAAGTCAGGCCAGAATTTAAACTTAGATGTCCTGGTTCTAAACCGACTTAACACTTTCTGATTCTGGACAAATCACTTAATCTCCCCGTGCCTAAAATGAATGCAACCTCGTGGTGCTCATATAAAGCGTTCCTATACCTTTGGGTCAAGCCACAGGTTCCGTAAGTAAAAGTAATGATCGCCCTAGGGGTGGGGCAATTCAGGCCAGAAACCGGCCCAGTCCTATTTCCAAATGCTTTGTATTTACTGCATGTGCTCGTGTTTTTAGGTCTCGCCTACACAGCGCGCATGCGTTGCACAGGAAAAAGACCTTTAGAAATCGATTCAGTTTTGGCCCCAAAAACGTGCACGCGTTGCATTGCTTTGAATGGCAACGCGTGCACGTTTGGCGATTCCCTTGCGGGAGCGAGCTTTGACAGATGGTTAATGCTCGCTCCCGCAAGGGAAAAAGGCGCAGGCCCCCTCCTCTCTCCCCTCCCCCTGCTGCCTCCTCCTCTTCTCGTCAGCACGAGGCGCGCGCGCTTGTCAACTGTGCTACGAAGTCATTGGAGCAAGGGCTCGCGCTCCAGCTATTATGCCTGCATTCTGTTGGTGGCGCCTTGGCTGTTACTTTCAGCACTAGGCACGGCGTCATTCCACTGTGGCCCATGTCACACAGTGATTGGCCCCTGAGATGGTGGGTGGCAGCTTTGGTTTTCCTTGTCACGTTTGCCGCCTCTTCTCTTGAACGCACGACCAGAGGTCGCGTTCTGGAAGCGTGCAGGATATTTACCAAGTTCCGCCGACCCCGCCAGCTTCTGCTCCAGTCTCTAGGCACTCTCGTGCCGTTGTTGTCACAGAAGGCACTTGTCACGGACACGCCAGCCCTGCGCGGGGTTACAAGGCATTGCTCAGCTGACCAGCCTTCTGATTGTGGATAACAACGTAAAAACTTGGCAGCTAGGGTAGTGTAATTGTGGAATGGGCCCTGTCTACCGTCTGCTGCTTTTCATGCTGAACGGGCCATTGAGAGTTTCCGGTGGTGACAAACCCCCCTCCCCCGCCATTCTTACTACGGGGCCGACCCCTCGGCAGCCGAAGTTTACATCACCCCAGCAGCTTGAAATGCGCCCATCCGGTTCTCTGGGAGCCTGGCCTGTGCTGGCCAATCAGTGTCCTATCTAAAAACGATTCTAGACGTCCGGGTAAGTGTCTGTGTGCAGGCATCTTGTCAGTGGCAGCCTCATCTGAGGCCAGAGCTCTGGCAGTAGTGGATTAAGAGCCCACAAAGCGCTTAGTCGATGAACCATACATAAACCACCTCTGCAGTCTGTGGTGCTCCGCGCGCTCCTCCTCGCGGCTTTGATCTACCCATTTTGTATTCAGAGCCATGCTTCCTCTTCATGGCAGGAATGTCAAGAGCTCCCTGAGATCATGTCTGCCATGGGAGACACGACACGGCTCTTTGTAGAGGAACACATTCCAGGCGCAGTCTTGAATGTTGAGATGGTGTGCTTGTTTTAAGCGCAGTAAAAGTGTATAATTTATGACAACGCCCAATTATGAACGCACTTGTGAAGATACTGCCATCTGAGATTGTGCTCATCACACCTGCAGGCACCGTTCCCATTGTCAGTGTTTGTGTAAATTAGGCAAAAGTTAGAAAGCGCGCAAAAAAGGTGACAGAAATATTAGCTGGCCTGCTTACAACTTGAGGTTCAGAAGTCCGCATTTAGGGTTAAAACTGTTGACTGTGTGGTAAATTACACAAAAGCACATGTGTAGACAAAGCAAGGTGTATGGTTCCATAATCGCCCCAGGCAACTATTTTACAGTAAGTGCAGCGCTATTAAATTAGGTGAAAGTCAATCATTACTATCATTCTGTAAAAGCAGAACTGGATTTCAGTGTAGGATAAGAAGACCGAAAGTGCACATAGAGGCATACATGGTGTCGATTCACCAAAAGGCGGGGTAGTGGAATAGACATCACAACTAGTTAACCCATGGTGACATCACAATCTTGGCCCCTTATACAAACACTGTTCACTTTCTGTTTTTGCCCAAGAACAGGAGAGCAAGCACAGGGTCAGCTGTAGCAAGCGGCAAGTCAGTACTTTGCCTGGGCAATGTGTTTTCTATCCCGCAGTAAGCGGATCGCTGCAAAAGGATGCCAATCAACTTCTTCCTGCCACGGATGAAAAAAAGAGGAGGAAGTTGACAATCAGTCCCACCAGAAATACGAACTACCCATCTCATGTTAAAATCTATTGTACCTGTAATTGTCATGTTTAAACAGAAGGCTGTCAGGACTCTCCCTGTCCCTAATTTCAGGTCACATTGCTTACTCTTTGTTTAGGGCAGAAACTCCCTTTGATTGTGTTTTATGTGTGCCTTTTTAAACATCCCTAATTCAATTTCGAATCAATCGGAAATGTTTTCTCTTTGTGTTGGACAAAAAATGAGGCTCAGACCCTCCAAATGGGGGTCCATAAACTTCATCAATTTGAGCATAGCTCCATTTCCCACATTTTCCACTTTGACGCTGAAGGAGTAATTGTCTACTCAGGTGCCTCTTAGCGCTAATGATGTTCTGCGAGGGGTAAAGGGCACTATAGGTTTTACTTCTATGTTTTTAACTGCAAGTGGTTGATGTCCATTAGAAGTTCGGCTTTGTGGTGCCATGGTTTTACAACTCAAAAGTACACATTCAGTTATTTGCCTCGTAAATGCAGTGTTGTTCATACAAAGTAGTTGTTTTTGCTGTTTTCTTTATCAATGCAGCACGCTTTTTAAAGAAATATTTTAGTTAGGACCCAAAATGCAAGTCAGACATGCTGGCTTTGTCAGTGCTTCTTTGTGCAGTTGTCGTTTTTAGTTGGTATTAAATGTTTTTTTGTCAAGGTAAAAACTATGTTTGTGCTGTCAGAAGGCTTATATTGTAAATTAAGAAGTGGCTAAATTATTGAAGCTTAGTGTAGTTATCTGATATTACCATGTTTGCAATGCACTTATGTGACATTTTGTGTCTTAAATATGCCACCTCAATTGACACTTCATCAAGAGTATGAACTGCGTGTATGCTTCATTGTTAATGACCCCATTTTTTAAATATTGAAAACTCTTTTAAGTTCAAACCAAATTCTTCATTAAGCTCTCTTCTGTATCACTCAGGTGATCTCCGCGCACCACCCTATTGACAAAGCCAATAGGTCTCCCATCGGCGAGACCTATTGGCATTGCCAATGCTTGTTACTAAATGAGACAGATGACATGACAGGGTGAAAATATTTGATTCCACCGAAAATTGTCACAGAAGTTATATTTATTGGTGTAATTGCGTTCGTTGAATTTTCAATGCTAAAACTGGGATGTCTCCTACGTACACAGTCTTATGAGATAAATCACTTACATGTGCTTGAGAAATGGAGCAGTGAGACAAAGAAACATTATGCAGCTCATTTTTTCTATTTGCGTTAGCGTTTCAGAACACTCAGATTCGCTGAAAAATGGTTCGACTCTGTCAGGATGCTTCGCGGAGTCCTTTCATCCTCATTTTATCTCGATCGAGCAGAAAGAGTTTAATATGAATGCAAGCGCATGCGCAGGATATTGCCCAAACTGCTCGAGTAATCAAATAACCCCTCCAGGAAACAACCACAGACGTCGTAGTTTCTACCTGCTAAAGCATGCAATTAATATTCTTTGGAACATTGCAGGAGAAATGATTCCTTGAATAAAATAAAGCATCAAAACACATGCACTTGATGCTGTTCGTTTGGTTTTACAAGTTTTGCTTAATGCACATCGGCACAGATCTAAGGGTGTACAAAGTTGTGATATCTTTCGCTCCTAACATTGCAATTTTTGTATAAACAATGCGAGCTTTGCAAAGTACAAGCTTGCGAAGTTGGACAAAAAATCCTGGGTTGCCTGATGCAGCCAGGCAGCCTTCAATTGCCCACAGGCAGTGTTCTCGACTCCTGTACTCCCTCACTCATATTTCACACTGTTAGACCTGGCATCATTGGCGCGGGTCTCCCTTCCTCTTTTCGCTTCCTATCTTTTATGTTGGCTGGATTTAGATGCTCTGGGCGCTGTGCCACTGCCAATCAGTGCCACAGCGCGAATGCTCACTGTGTAAAGATGACTGTATGAATTGGGATAACCATAATTGGCTCGTTTGGTTTACCTGTCAGTCCCTAGTATAAGTGCACTGTGTGTGCCCAGGGCTGATAGACCAAATACTGCTGGTGGGCCTGCAGCGCTGTTTTGCGCTACCCACCGAAGCAGCTTTTAAAGTATGTCTGTGTAGCATGTTCTAATAGCGAGTTACCCTTCATTTCACTGTTTACTATTGTGAGGCTATCCGTTCTCATAGGCCAGAATGGGCAGGCTGAGTATTACATTCCATAATCCTACCTGCCCCCAGTAACCTGATAGGAAATTCGAATTTGATATGTTTAAGCTCAGGACATTGAGATACATCTTTTAGTAAGGATCATTTGCATAGCCCGTGTTCGAAAATGCCTCTTCTAGAAACGAGGTATTTTCTTGCCTAAGCTTTCCTGTAGGCTTTGCTAGTGTGTGTATTGGCCGTCTGGTTTTGGAGCAGCAGGGCCAGCTGGGTCAGACCTGGCTGGAGAGAGAGATCGGCATTTAGAGTATGGGGAGGGGTGACTCTTTGATCTGAGCAGGGCCGTGCCTGGCAAGGTGAATGATGGCTCCACCTCCCACTGGGCGTCTGATAGCAGACCCCTGATTCTCAAAGGGCAGGATGCCGCCTCGTAAACCAAGTGCTCCCCGACCCCACCGAACTGGTTCTGACTGGATTCAGTGATTTGTGACTTTAGAGAACAAAGACTTTTTAGGTATAAAACGCTGCGCTGAAACCTTTTTCAAGTGTGTTCCTTCTGGATGTCAAGACGAAACTCTGTCCGAGTGAACAGAGGAAAGGACTTTGAAACTTTCACCAAGCTTGCTGAAGAAACTACCCGAGGGCCTGAATTGAGAGCGCCTCCTGCTGAAGTCTCAGGGAAACTAGACTTCACCCCGTCAGCCGTCTGAATTCCTGTGCGAGGGATTCTACTTGCAGGTGAGGCCTCCGTCGAGTAATCCGGAGCCTCTAGTTCTACTGTGAGGAACGCGGACTGGTAACCCTTGTTAACTCTGTGTGGGCTGCCGCAGCTAAGAGAGAGCTGCCGCCGCTGAGAGCCCACCTTAATTTGAACCTTCGGAACCTTCGCTGAATCTGTGTGGGCCGCCGCAGTTAAGAGAGAGGTGTAGCCGCTGAGTGCCCGCCGTTGTGCCAGCCTGGTCGAGATCATCCTTTGTCCTGTGGGCCGCCGCAGCTAAGAGAGAGCTGCTGCCGCTGAGTGCCCGCACCTTTGCCACTTTGCATCATCGTGATTTGTCCTGTGGGCCGCCGCAGCTAAGAGAGTGCTGCCGCTGAGTGCCCGCACCTTTGCCAACTTTGCATCATCGTGATTCGTCCTGTGGGCCGCCGCAGCTAAGAGAGAACTGCTGCCGCTGAGTGGCCACATCTTGGCCAACTTTGCCTCATCGTGATTCGTCCTGTGGGCCGCCGCAGCTAAGAGAGAGCTGCTGCCGCTGAGTGCCCGCACCTTTGCCAACTTGGCATCATCGTGATTTGTCCTGTGGGCCGCCGCAGTTAAGAGAGAGCTGCTGCCGCTGAGTGCCCGCACCTTTGCCACTTTGCATCATCGTGATTTGTCCTGTGGTCCACCGCAGCTAAGAGAGAGCTGCTGCCGCTGAGTTCCCGCACCTTTGCCAACTTTGCATCATCGTGATTTGTCCTGTGGGCCGCCGCAGCTAAGAGAGAGCTGCTGCCGCTGAGTGCCAGCACCTTTGCCAACATTGCATCATCGTGAGTCGTCCTGTGGGCCGCCACAGCTAAGAGAGAGCTGCTGCCGCTGTGAGCCCACCATGGAGCTGCACGACGAGAGTCATCGCCACCACCAGCCCGGGCCGCCGCAGCCGCGTGCTGCTGCCGCTGAGAGCCCGCCTGTCCCCGAGTGCCCGAATCATTGTGAGTGCACGTTGCGGACCACTACAGTCAAGAGTTGTGGTCGCTGGGAGTCCGCCTGTCACCATCTCCGCTTCTTCGAGAAGCTGCGTGCTGTGTCCCCGTCCAACGGCAGGTATCTGGTGCGCAACGGGTCGCGTAGACCCAGGCCTTGAACTCAGTCAGTGCCACTTTTGCCTTTTTTTAGTCCCTACTGATTTACGTGCATTGTGGCTGGTTAAAACGCTTTGAGAGTCTTGTGTTAAACCTTAGATAAAGATACTATTTTTCTATACCTACTTGAGTTGTGTCCTTTTGTGGTGTCGTTACTGCCTTATTGTGCATGGTCATAAATGCTTTACACACTGCCTCTGAGATAGGCCTAACTGCTCGTGCTACGTTACCACAGGGTTGAGCAGGGGTTATCAAAGGGGGTAGCCCACTTGCCCTGACTTAGGAAGAAGGGTCCCTATTTGGACATTGGTGCCAGCCAGTGCCAACTAGAGACCCCATTTCTATCATTGGCGCTCTGCGGTGAGGATCAGGACTTGCATTTATGATCCACGTACAATAACTGGTAGACTCCACTAGTGAGTGTAGACCAAAGCGCAGCCACGCACTGGTTTTTTGTCCCTCTTCGATTTTTTTTTTTGTTTGGTTGGTTGTTCTAGTATTGAATTGTTGATCGCAGCCATGAGTACTGCTAATATGGGAAGGCCAACATCCAATGCTTCGGAGGATCTCACCTTTGAGGAGGAAAGATTAGATACCTATACTGCCAGACAGCTGAAGTCATTTTGTAAGCAATTCGCAGTCCCTGTGATAGGTCTCTCTAGGAAGGAGGAATACCAGAAGGCGCTGAAGGCCTGGTGGGGAGCGAGAGAGTCCGCTGGGGATGAGGAAGAGAATGCTGGAGGGCAGCAGGATGATGCAGTAGAGGGGGGGAGATAGAACACCCTCCAATCCAGGTACTAGTGTATCCCAAAGGAGCCTGACCCCAGAAGAGCTGGAGGACAGGGAGAGAGATAGGAGGCATAATTTGGAGATGGCTAAATTGGAAGGTCAGAAGGACATTGAGAGTAAGAAGTTAGACATTGAGAAGGATCGATTGTCAATTGAACTTGAGAAAATGAGAATGGAGCATGAGAGAATGTTGAGGGAGATAGAGATCAGGGCGAGGAGTGTCCCGGTCTCCCCGTCTGGTGGCAGCATACCTTTAGTAACTCCTGAGAGTAGAGTTTATATTCCTAAGGATGTCATTAAGGATTTTCACAAGAGTGAGGATATTGGGCAATGGTTTGCCACATATGAGATAGCAATGGTGTCCCACCGGGTCCCTGAGAAGGATTGGGGAGCGGGATTGTGGGGACGCTTTGTGAGTGATGGTAGGGATACCTTGTTGGACCTGCCTGAGGAGAGCAGGGTGGTGTATGCCCATATGAAAGAAGCTTTGATGACCCGTAATGGTTTGACCCCAGAAATGTACAGGCAGAGGTTTAGAACCTGTAAGAAGTTAGAGGGTACCACGTGGGTTGAATATGTGTCTTTTTTCTGCAGAGCAATGGATCGCTGGGTAAAGGGTAGCAAAGTGGAAACTTTTGAGCAATTGTATGATTTGTTTGCGTGGGAGCATTTTTCTAGTAACTGTTTTCCAGAGCTACGCCAGCACCTGATTGATAGCAAGCTGACTAACCCTAGGAAGCTTGCTGAGGAGGCGGACCGCTGGGTGAGCACCCGGGTCCGCAAAGGTTTTGGGGGAGACTTCGCCAGAGGTGGGCAGGGTCCCCAGCAGAGAAGTGGGGGGGACAAGGGTAAGCCGAGGGAGTTCCAGAGAGGGCCCCAAAGTAATTCCCAAGGGAACCAAGCAGTAGTGTCCCAGCCTCCCCCTGAGAAGAAGCCAGTGTCCCCGACAGGTAGGCCTGTTCAGAGGGGGCCACTCACTTGTTTCAGGTGTGGACAAGTGGGCCACCGGTATTATGATCCCCAGTGTCCCCAGAGGGACCCCAATGCATCCCCTCGTGCACCACCCCGTGCACCATCCCACCAGATTGCCAGTGTAGCCCTGGGGGGGAGGAGGTAGAGGTCCAAGGTGGGTGGGATCCCGTAGAGTTAACCCTTGTCTCGCTAGGAGACTTTGAGAAGGTCCCTAACCCCACACTGCCTAATAACACTAAGAAGTACCGGCAGTGGGTGACCATCAATGGCCATAGGGTGGAGGCTCTCAGGGACACCGGAGCTAGTGTGACTGCTGTCAGCTCCCGGTTGCTGTCCAAAGAGCAGGTTGTCCCCCATGCATTCTGCCCCGTAGTATCAGCAGACAACTCAGAGAGCCAGTGTGAAGTGGCTCAGGTTCCCTTCGAGTGGGGGGTGGTCTCAGGAACTCTTCAAGTGGCTGTGAGGCCCGCCATGCCTGTAGACTGTCTGTTGGGCAATGATCTAGCGAACTCCCCATGGGCTACGGGGGAGAGGAAGTCTCATTTGGAAATGTTGGGTCTGCCTGAGTGGGCGTGTGCGACCACTCAGTCCATGACAGCTCAGAAGGGTGTTCAGGAGGGTCTGGAGCCTGAAAGTATGGCCCAGGCCCCTGCCTTAAAGAGAAGGGGTAGGGGGCGCGGGAAACCGGCCCCCGCGGTTCCCACGGTCCCGGAGGGAGCAGACCTTGAGGGGGATGCCCTGGAACCTACAGGGGAACAAGTGGCTGAACTGGGGGACCTACCGGAGCTGACCCATTGGCAGCAGGAAGGGGGGCCCTCCAGGGAGGAATTTTGCGAGCAACAGAGAACCTGCCCTTCTCTTGAGGGGGTGCGGCGACAGGCCGCCGCCCAGGCCGTAGGTGATCAGACAGGGTCACATTGGATTTATTGGGAGAATGACCTCCTTTACAGCGAGCCTAAGGTTGCTGAGCCTGGGTCAGCCCGTGTGCTGGTGGTACCCCAGTGCTTCAGGACCTTCCTACTGGGGTTGGCTCATGATGTGCCACTGACCGGACATCTGGGGCAGACCAAAACCTTTGAGAGGCTGGTCACCCACTTCTATTGGCCCCAGATGCGCAGGAGCTCAGATGCTCACTGCAGGACGTGTGAGACTTGCCAGGCAAGTGGGAAGAGTGGGGGGAGGATTAAGGCCCCACTACAGCCCTTTCCCGTTGTGAGTACCCCATTCGGGAGAGTGGGCATTGATATTGTGGGGCCTCTGGATCCCAAGACAGCCATGGGCAACAGGTTCATCCTGGTCTTGGTGGACCATGCCACCAGGTACCCTGAGGCCATCCCGCTCAGGACAGTGACGGCCCCCGTGGTGGGACGGGCACTGATGGGGATTTTCTCCCGTGTGGGATTCCCCAGAGAGGTGGTGTCCAATAGGGGAACTAACTTCATCTCCACGTACATGAAGTCTCTGTGGGAGGAGTGTGGGGTAACGTATAAGTTCACCACTCCTTACCACCCCCAGGGTAATGGGCTGGTTGAGAGATTCAACCAGACCCTTAAGGGCATGATTATGGGCCTAGGTGAGCCCATGAGGCGTAAGTGGGATGTCCTCTTGCCATGCCTGTTGTTTGCTTACCGTGAGGTGCCACAGAAGTCCTTAGGGTTCAGTCCCTTTGAGCTGCTCTATGGTCACCCGGTAAGAGGGCCTCTGAGTCTGGTCAAGGAAGGCTGGGAGCAATCTCCCAGGAAACCTCCCCAGGATGTGTTTAGTTACATGCTGGCCTTCAGGCATCAGCGTTTCAGGAAACTTGCTGAGGCAAACCTGGAAGCCAGCCAGGAAGAGATGAAACGCTGGCACGATCAGAATGCCACTCTGATCGAGTTTCAGCCGGGACAAAAGGTTTGGGTCATGGCCCCGGTGGAGCCCTGTGCGCTCCAGGATAGGTGGACCGGCCCCTTTGAGGTGGTGGAGCGCAAGAGTCCTGTTACCTATGTGGTGGACTTGCAGTCTCCCCGGAACCCCTTGCGGGTTCTGCATGTTAACCGACTGAAGCCCCAGTTTGAGAGGTCTGAAGTGGGCATGCTTCTGGCCACAGATGCTGGAATGGAGGAGGAGAGCGAGCCCCTTCCTGACCTCCTGTGTACAGGGGAGCGAGATGGGTCAGTGGAGGGTGTGGTCCTCTCCACCACACTGACTCCTGAGCAGCAGGGTGATTGTCGCCAACTGTTGGGGCAATTCAGTGATCTGTTCTCCCTGGTGCCTAGTGTCACTGATTGGTGTGTCCATGACGTGGACACTGGGGACAGTCCTCCCATTAAGCACAAGGTTTACCGAGTGACTGATCGGGTAAGGGCCTACATTAAGGATGAGGTTACCAAAATGTTTGCCCTTGGGGTGGTTGAGTCCTCTAGCAGCCCTTGGTCCAGCCCAGTGGTCCTGGTACCAAAAGCTGCAGCGCCTGGTACCACCCCAGAACTTCGGTTCTGCGTGGACTATCAGGGCCTCAATTCAGTCACGAAGACTGACGCGCACCCCATCCCCAGAGCTGATGAGCTCGTAGATCGGTTAGGGGCTGCAAAATGCCTCAGCACATTTGATTTGATGTCTGGGTATTGGCAGATCGCCTTGACCTAGGGAGCAAAGGAGAGGTCAGCATTCTCCACACCCGATGGGCACTACCAGTTCCGGGTGATGCCCTTTGGAATGAAGAATGCCCCTGCCACCTTTCAGAGGTTGGTCAACAGGGTGTTGGTTGGGCTGGAAGACTTCAGTGCCGCCTACCTGGATGACATTGCGGTGTTTAGCTCCTCTTGGGAGGACCACCTGCGCCACCTCTGGGAGGTATTGATGGCACTGCAGAAGGCAGGCCTCACAATCAAAGCCAGTAAGTGCCAGATTGGGCAGGGTTCTGTAGTGTATTTGGGGCACCAGGTGGGGAGCGGCCAAGTGGCGCCCCTTCAGCCCAAAATTGAAACTATCCTGGCGTGGGAACCCCCCAAGACTCAGACACAGGTGAGAGCCTTCTTAAGACTCACGGGGTACTACAGGAGGTTTGTCAAGGGATATGGCAACATTGTTGCACCCTTGACTGAGCTGACTTCTAAGAAGCAGCCAAAGAAGGTAAACTGGACTGACACCTGTCAGAAAGCTTTTGACGCCCTGAAGTCTGCCATGTGCACCTCACCCGTGCTTCAGGCGCCCGACTTTTCAAAGGAATTTGTTGTTCAGACAGATGCCTCAGAGCATGGTATAGGGGCTGTTCTGTCACAGATCAATGAGGAGGGACTAGACCAACCGGTAGCCTTCCTAAGCAGGAGGTTACTTCCCCGGGAACAGAGGTGGGTGCAATTGAGCGTGAGGCATTTGCTGTGGTCTGGGCGCTGAAGAAGCTGAGACCATACCTGTTTGGGACTCACTTCCGGGTTCAGACAGACCACAGGCCCCTTAGATGGTTGATGCATATGAGGGTTGAGAATCCCAAGTTGTTGAGGTGGTCCATTTCCCTACAGGGTATGGATTTCACGGTGGAACACCGCCCTGGTACAGAACACGCCAATGCTGACGGTCTGTCCAGATTTTTCCACCTTAGTGATGAGAACTCCCAAGGGGATGGTTAGTTCTCCCCACATTTCAGCTGGAGGGGACGCGTGTTAGACCTGGCAGCATTGGCGCGGGTCTCCCTTCCTCTTTTCGCTTCCTATCTTTTATGTTGGCTGGATTTAGATGCTCTGGGCGCTGTGCCACTGCCAATCAGTGCCACAGCGCGAATGCTCCCTGTGTAAAGATGACTGTATGAATTGGGATACCATAATTGGCTCGTTTGGTTTACCTGTCAGTCCCTAGTATAAGTGCACTGTGTGTGCCCAGGGCTGGTAGACCAAATACTGCTGGTGGGCCTGCAGCGCTGATTTGCGCTACCCACCGAAGCAGCTTTTAAAGTATGTCTGTGTAGCATGTTCTAATAGCGAGTTACCCTTCATTTCACTGTTTACTATTGTGAGGCTATCCGTTCTCATAGGCCAGAATGGGCAGGCTGAGTATTACATTCCATAATCCTACCCGCCCCCAGGAACCTGATAGGAAATTCGAATTTGATATGTTTAAGCTCAGGACATTGAGATACATCTTTTAGTAAGGATCATTTGCATAGCCCGTGTTCGAAAATGCCTCTTCTAGAAACGAGGTATTTTCTTGCCTAAGCTTTCCTGTAGGCTTTGCTAGTGTGTGTATTGGCCGTCTGGTTTTGGAGCAGCAGGGCCAGCTGGGTCAGACCTGGCTGGAGAGAGAGATCGGCATTTAGAGTATGGGGAGGGGTGACTCTTTGATCTGAGCAGGGCCATGCCTGGCAAGGTGAATGATGGCTCCACCTCCCACTGGGCGTCTGATAGCAGACCCCCTGATTCTCAAAGGGCAGGATGTCGCCTCGTAAACCAAGTGCTCCCCGACCCCACCGAACTGGTTCTGACTGGATTCAGTGATTTGTGACTTTAGAGAACAAAGACTTTTTAGGTATAAAACGCTGTGCTGAAACCTTTTTCAAGTGTGTTCCTTCTGGATGTCAAGACGAAACTCTGTCCGAGTGAACAGAGGAAAGGACTTTGAAACTTTCACCAAGCTTGCTGAAGAAACTACCCGATGGCCTGAATTGAGAGCGCCTCCTGCTGAAGTCTCAGGGACATTAGACTTCACCCCATCAGCCATCTAAATTCCTGTGCGAGGGATTCTATTTGCAGGTGAAGCCTCCGTCGAGTAATCCGGAGCCTCTAGTTCTACTGTGAGGAACGCGGACTGGTAACCCTTGTTAACTCTGTGTGGGCCGCCGCAGCTAAGAGAGAGCTGCCACCGCTGAGAGCCCGCCTTAATTTGAACCTTCGGAACCTTCGCTGAATCTGTGTGGGCCGCCGCAGTTAAGAGAGAGCTGTAGCCACTGAGTGCCCGCCGTTGTGCCAGCCTGGTCGAGATCATCCTTTGTCCTGTGGGCCGCCGCAGCTAAGAGAGAGCTGCTGCCACTGAGTGCCCGCACTGGTGTCAGCTGTGCATCATCGTGATTTGTCCTGTGGGCCGCCGTAGCTAAGAGAGAGCTGCTGCCGCTGAGTGCCCGCACCTTTGCCATTTTGCATCATCGTGATTTGTCCTGTGGGCCGCCGCAGCTAAGAGAGTGCTGCTGCCGCTGAGTGCCCGCACCTTTGCCAACTTTGCATCATTGTGATTCATCCTGTGGGCCGCCGCAGCTAAGAGAGAGCTGCCGCCGCTGACAGCCCGCCTTAATTTGAACCTTCGGAACCTTCGCTGAATCTGTGTGGGCCGCCGCAGTTAAGAGAGAGCTGTAGCCGCTGAGTGCCCGCCGTTGTGCCAGCCTGGTCGAGATCATCCTTTGTCATGTGGGCCGCCGCAGCTAAGAGAGAGCTGCTGCCACTGAGTGCCCGCACTGGTGTCAGCTGTGCATCATCGTGATTTGTCCTGTGGGCTGCCGTAGCTAAGAGAGAGCTGCTGCCGCTGAGTGCCCGCACCTTTGCCACTTTGCATCATCGTGATTTGTCCTGTGGGCCGCCGCAGCTAAGAGAGTGCTGCTGCCGCTGAGTGCCCGCACCTTTGCCAACTTTGCATCATTGTGATTCATCCTGTGGGCCGCGGCAGCTAAGAGAGAGCTGCTGCCGCTGAGTGCCCGCATCTTGGCCAACTTTGCCTCATCGTGATTCGTCCTGTGGGCCGCCGCAGCTAAGAGAGAGCTGCTGCCGCTGAGTGCCCGCACCTGTGCCAACTTTGCATCATCATGATTTGTCCTGTGGGCCGCCGCAGCTAAGAGAGAGCTGCTGCCGCTGAGTGCCCGCACCTTTGCCACTTTGCATCATCGCGATTTGTCCTGTGGGCTGCCGCAGCTAAGAGAGAGCTGCTGCCGCTGAGTGCCCGCACCTTTGCCAACTTTGCATCATCGTGATTTGTCCTGTGGGCCGCCGCAGCTAGAGAGAGCTGCTGCCGCTGAGTGCCCGCACCTTTGCCAACTTTGCATCATCGTGATTTGTCCTGTGGGCCGCCACAGCTAAGAAGAGCTGCTGCCGCTGAGTGCCCGCACCTTTGCCAACATTGCATCATCGTGAGTCGTCCTGTGGGCCGCCGCAGCTAAGAGAGAGCTGCTGCCGCTGTGAGCCCACCACGGAGCTGCACGACGAGAGTCATCGCCACCACCAGCCCGGGCCGCCGCGTGCTGCTGCCGCTGAGAGCCCGCCTGTCCCCGAGTGCCCGAATCATTGTGAGCAGGTATCTGGTGCGCAATGGGTCGCGTAGACCCAGGCCTTGAACTGAGTCAGTGCCACGTTCCGGTGAATACGTTATTGCCTTTTTTTAGTCCCTACTGATTTACGTGCATTGTGGCTGGTTAAAACGCTTTGAGAGACTTGTGTTAAACCTTAGATAAAGATACTATTTTTCTATACCTACTTGAGTTGTGTCCTTTTGTGGTGTCATTACTGCCTTATTGTGCATGGTCATAAATGCTTCACAGACTGCCTCTGAGATAGGCCTAACTGCTCGTGCTACGTTACCACAGGGTTGAGCAGGGGTTATCAAAGGGGGTAGCCCACTTGCCCTGACTTAGGAAGAAGGGTCCCTATTTGGACATTGGCGCCAGCCAGTGCCAACTAGAGACCCCCATTTCTAACACACACATTTTCTTTCCCACTATTCCTTTCCCCATGTCCTCCTGAAATGAGCCCCTGCCTCAACTCTTGAACTGTTTTCTTTCTTATGACCCCTCTAAAACTCAGCTGCACCATCCCCTGCTCCACTAATCAACACGGCATAGGTGGATCTATGAAATGAACGCCCAATGCCAGCACCCTTGTAAATAACTTCAACACTTCTGGAAAACTATGTGAGCACCCACATCACAATTAAAACTTGCAGGTGAAAGCAAAAGCCTTCAGTAGATTGGTATTCTAAAGAGCTTGCTGACAATAAACAATCTATCCACAGAGAGGGGCTATAGTGGAGAAAAAAACCAGAATTCCCAATGACCTCATGATACTGAAGTCCCCCCACACAATACACAGACAGCTCATCACATCAGCCAAAGCACAGTACTATACCAACACCACAACTGAAGCCACCAACAGAAGCAGAATGCTTTTCGAGACCATCAAGCTCTGCATCAATACCCTTCAGGACCCTTCTATTTATCACTCCATAGAAAAGTGGAATGTCGTAAACCTCTTCTTCATTGAAAAAGTACAGAAGATTCAACAGCACATCAACAACAGTGAGCCTATTTCATCTCTCACACCCACTCTTTCCTTTTGAATTCCTGCCTTGGCCATCCTCCAAAGCCCTATCTCTTGCAGATCTTGCCGACATGCTTAACTCTTATCCTTCATCAAAGCTCTCTCTGGGAATATTTGCTCACTCCTATTCATCATTGTCAATGCCCCCTCACTCAAAGCATCTTTCTAAAAGCTCTGGCGACTTCTAAAGATGCAAGTATTACATCCTGATTACCACACCAACTACCGGACCTTCACTCATCTATCATTTATTGGCATTTTAATTGAAAAAGCAGTCTATGTTCAACTGCAAGATCACATTAATGCGAATCGTCTCCTGCACGACTACCAGTTTAGCTTTAAATCCTGCTGCAACATGGAGACCGCTACCTTACACATCAGAGATGATGCCCTCCTGACCACCAATGAAGATGACCCTTGCCTCCTGATATTACTTGACCTCTCAGCAACCTTCCACACAGTTGACCATCCACCTTTATGTGCACCCTGGAGTCTTGAATGGGATTCAGCAGCAGTATCCTTCACTGGTTTTCCTCCTACCTTCCCAACCGATGCCAGTTTGTTCAATTGGACCCTCCAGGTCCCAAGAAGATCCCTATCACCTGGGAAGTCCCACAGGGTTCCAAACTATGCCCTGTTATTGTCAACCTCTACATGGAGTTGCTTGGTGTTCACAAAACTGCTGATGAAATACAACTATACTAGTCTCTTCTGTTTTGGACATCTTGAGCCTCAAACATTGCCTCTCTATTATCCAGACCTACATGAAGCTCAACCGAACCATGAAAGACTCCCTGTTATTTGCCAAGAACAACAAACAAGAAACATTACAAACCTGGCTCAATGACATGGCATTTGATGGCTTCAAACGCCAACTTTCATTAATTGCCAAGTCACTTAGAATCACCCTAGACACCAACCTCCCCCTCATGGAACACATTGACAAAGAAACAAAGACGGCCAGTCACAGCTCTCTCTTTTAAACAAAGTGAAATAATCTTTTCTAGAAAGCGACTTCAGAAATGGTTTTCAGGCCCTCATACTCTTACATCTTGATGGTGGTAATTTGCTGCTTTATGGCCTCTCAGCCTCTACAGTTTACCCACCAAGGGAATTCTACACACTGCAGCATGTCTCATTCAGCGCCTGAAGAAATATGATCACATCACTCCCATCATAATGGAACTCTTTCCATCTGTGCACCCAGGATTTAGCACACCATCTTGTATCCATCAGGACTACCCCAATGCTGCTGTAGTTTTTCAAGAGATGAAGATGCACTTCTTTAGAAAAGATCGCATCACAATGCATTACCAGTCCACAGACCAGCTACACCTTCTATTACTCAATTACATTATGCTTGTCTTTGGCATTGTACAGCACTCCACTGTCTTTTGGCTAGGTTTGCTCTATAAAAATATGACATACATACACATATACATACATGCTGAATCAGGTCAAATGAAGCCTCACCCAATCTTTTCACCTCTATTATCAAATATTAAGTTTACTATAGACTTTATTTTGGGAACAATAAATATATATTGATATAATATGTGTAAAATACACACACACATATTTTCTAAAAAACTAAAGTTGAAAGGCAGTTAAAGTTGACAAATAATATTTTACTGGCTTTGCGATAAAAAAAGTGAATAGATTTCTAGGTTAAGGTGCTACCTTCCCCTAATGTTCAAACCCCAGCTGTTCAAACCCCAGTCTATTAATTCAGTCTTAACTCCCACCCTTTCTATTACTTGATAATGCTTGTGTTTTTAGCCTGAGTTCTGCCATGATCTCCATTCGGAAGGAATGTATTTTAGGGCATTCCCACCAAATGTGGAGCATATACCCCACCTCCCCACAATCCCTCCAACACTTGTGACTGACTGTAGGGTAAAATCTGTGTAGCTTGGCCAGGTAAAGATATTAATCAAACAATAATGTACAGTGAGCTTGCCTAAGCAGTATGCTATGTGTAGTTTGGAGCAAGCCTCTCAAAATATGTAATCACTGTCCCTGTGCGAGTTCTTCTCCCATGAGGGTTCCCCATTTATCTTTATACGGGTGGAAATTATCTATGACTGAAGTTGGTATAACGTAGAAATGACCCCCTTCATTTCGGCGGCATGTTGGTACATTTCTCTGTTGGGGTGGGTTCCCTTGTTACTGCCTCTTTAATTGAGGGCTAGGAGAACCGATGGTGCAGTTGTGCATTGTGCAGTCTCTCTCCCCCCCTCATTTAGAATTCCCTTTTCCAGTCATTGTGTGATTCAATAACCCCCTTGTGGTACATATCAGTCACCGTGTGCCAATCTTCCTTGCGCCAAGGATCAAAAGATCCAAGGGGAAGTGTTGGGGTGAAAGAGGGAATGAATTGGATTGGGCTGCATAGGGAGGGATATGTAATCCAATGCAGTTGTTTATTCGCCAAATCCCTGACTGTAATTGTGATATTCATTGTGGGACTACGATATACATTGGCAGGTTTGTCTTGATGGGGTTTCTATATTAGATCCCAAAGTGAGGGACCCACCATGATTCTGTCCATGTGTATTTTGTATGATTCACTGGCGCTATATTCTGCTAGAACCCTAAGTTGTGCCGCTCTGTAGTATGTTTGCATATCCGGCAGGAACAGCCCTCCCCTCTCTATGGGTCTGCACAGTACTTTGTACAAGATCCTTTGTCTTCCCCCTCCTCAGATGAATTTCAAGATCATACTGATCATTTTGATAGCATTAATCTTGCCCAATAATGATACCGGTTTGTTCATCCATTGCTAGAGGGTCCGTCGGGTCTCTGTTAAGAGGAAAATCAGACCGGCTTTATAGAGAGGTCTAGTACATGCGCTTTGATCTTTACCCCCAGATAGGTAATAGCTTTTGAGGACCATCTAAAGCTTGTGTGTCCCTTGGTCACGTCTACCTCGAGCTGCGGGAGCGTCGGATTCAGTATATCATATTTAGTTGTATTTATTTTAAACCCCAAGACTGTTTTGAAGTCTTCTAATTCGTACTGTAGTCTAGGGAGGGATTATGTCTCTTTCATCAGGG
Organism: Calotriton arnoldi; assembly: GCA_963921515.1. Classification (NCBI taxonomy): domain Eukaryota; kingdom Metazoa; phylum Chordata; class Amphibia; order Caudata; family Salamandridae; genus Calotriton; species Calotriton arnoldi. The sequence goes on from CAWUFW010018149.1 coordinate 168,894, forward strand.
TCAAGAACACTTCATCTGCAAAATTCATGATTTTGTGTTCATCCCAGCCACATTCTAGGCCGCAGACCCCCATCTGCACTTATGCAATTCGCTAGTGGTTCAATACTTAGCGCAAAAAGAAGCGGGGAAAAGGGCATACCCTTCCCTAGTTCAAACGGCCAGGACATCCCTTCATTAAGAACGACTCTTAATGTAGCTGCTTGGGATCCAGCTAGAGCCAGTGCCATAAAATTCTGGAACAAGCACCTGTTTCAGGAAGTGCCAGTCCCCCCCATTCAGAAGCCTTTTCCATGTCTAACGGGACTATATTCAATGGTTTTGCTTTCGTTTTTACTTTTTCAACCAGGTGCACCACCCGTATAATATTATAATGGGTTTGGTGGGTTTTTATGTACCCCGATTGGTCAGGGTGTATGAGATCTGAAATTAAGGGATTTTTATTCTTGGTCTGCCAAGGCATGGCCTTTATCCTCTACCCATGAGAAGTAACACTTGCTTCATCTGGTTTTTACCACTTTTGATCTCACTGATACCCCATCTGTAGTTCTCATGGCAGGGACTGACCATGCTACAGTTCCTTTTTCTCTATATTTCTGTACACCTTATATTGAGCATATGGCTGTTACCAATTCTTCCATATCTTACCAGTGGTCTAAGATCAACAATGGTGGAAACTTTGAATTCTACAGCTTTTATAGTTGGCCCTGTGCCTCAAAGACCGTTATCTTTTTGAGCTTCAAGCTTACCAAAAATCTTCAAATGTCCCCACGCGCAATTGTTTTCCTCCTAAATCTATGCTGTAACATCTTCTTGCAAGAATTTTTTAATGGGCGTCTGAACCCTTATTATTTCTCCAATTCCTTTTTACCATTGCATACCTTGTGCAATGATCTTACTTGTGTTTCTGTTAAAATAAATCCTTCATTCAGACTTGTGCGGTTCTTTTCTATGCTCCAGCTGCTCTTCTGAGAGACTTTTTGCATGCTTTGCTGGATTCCTTCTATTCAATCTGTCACTCAGTTAAGTCTGAAACCCCTCTTGACTTGTGACCTGTATGAATTAAATATCCTTTCGTTGAGGCCACAGGCTCTGCTGTCATAGTCCTTTCTAACCAGTCCTTTGCTTTAGTCGCATCTATCAGGAACCAGGGATATTAGAAGAGAACCCTGCAGAAATCCTTCAGATTCATAGCAGCCACGGGTTCTCAAGGACACTTTATGTATATATAGTGCACGAGGAAAGAACTAGCTATAGGGGCACAGAGGAACAAAAGGAGGAGAAAATGGGGAAATACAACAGGACTAGATGGGAGGCTCCAAGACCTGGGAACATGTTCAGGAGATGGTAACAAAAAGTTAATACATTTCAAAAATAAAAAAGGCAGTCATCCCAGAAAAAGGAATTTGAATGTTACTTGAATATTACTCATATCCTACGAGGCCTGGAACTGCTTGCACAGAGGAAGTGAAGGAGACTGGTCCCACTGGAAACAAGTGGTAACTGTAATATCCTAAACACAAAAAACAAGGAGTAATCTTAGGTGGCCCAACCCGAGGGAAGGGATATAAATGAGACAACAAATTGAGCAAGAAAGGTGGGCTCACTAACTGCATAGAAAAACAGAAAACCCTCCAACTTACAATGTTGCCAAATAATGTACTTCTTTATCTCTATCCTGTCAGATTTTCACTGCCACTCATGACCAGAAAAATTAAGGAGAAGGCTAGACCCCTCCCAGTAGGTGCCGTATTGGAATGTGATTATTCTATGCCCAGGTTTTGTTTGGCAAAATAGATGCCGCCATCTTAGAACACGTTTGAAACAAATGCAATCCAAAGCTATACTCCATCTCCATCCCAAACCTGCGCTTAATCCTCAAACCACGAACCCTTTAACCTGTATTTGCTGTCTAGCTCCACAATGCTGAACCCGATGTTGAACCAACCGACGCCTTTCTGATCCCTGATGTGAAGCGTTGGTGTAAGTCCTGTCATCGTCCTTGTGGAAGCAGGTTCTTGTTGCTCAGCCCTTAAAGAAACTTTTGTTGGACCCATCAGTACTAAGCAATCTCGGTTCTCTCTGCCTACTTCCATTAGTTGCAGAAGTAGTCCAACAAAAAAATAAGCAAAACCCTTCCTCATTTATCAACTCTAACAATATCCCGGATCTGCAAGTGGCCAATGAGCAGACCACAAGTGCTACCAGGTGTTATTCTTGGTCAGCTGATAACTATCACATAAGGATGGTACAGCTGTCCTGATCTTAGATGTATATATTGGTGGTCTTTGACACGGTGCTTCAAACCACTCTAGTCTCCTATCCATACAATTTAGATGTCATAAATATGACTTTAATGCAGATAACGTCCTTTGTGTCAGGCCGCCTTGAAGCTTTAGCTTTGTTCAACTTCCAGTCTTCTTTCTATTTGCTCACCTGTGGAGTATCTCAGGACTTGTCTCACAGCCCTACAGTATTTAATCTCTATGTCAGTGCATGAGCTTCCCTCACCTGTTTTTTGGCATTATGTTCATGACCAGGCAGAGAAGTTAACTACCTCAAGTGGCCATCGCCACCTCAGAAACTAGGACATTGCCAGACTGGAAATGAAAACAGGTGCCCAACAATTTGATTGTAGGTAAAAAAAAACACACATAAAAGGAATGGCTGGATGGAAAACAATGGGTATCGGTAGAGTTGTCATGTAAGTGAGGCAAATTGGCTAACCTGTAAGGAGAAATACCCTGATTTGTTTCCTTCTTAAAATCACTCTGGGGTTAATTGCTTATTCAATTAAACAGCACCATGACTACAGCACACAAATGATAAAAACCTTCTTGACACCACTGTGCTCTTGCTACTGTATTGAAGATGGCACCACCAGTAATTTCCCTTTTGGGGTGTGCTTTCTTTGTATTATGGTAGTTTTGCAAGGATCTATGAGATTCCCTTCAAATTGCTTATTGTTCTCCAAGATAGTGTGCTTGCCCTTCTTTGTTTTTTTTCCTATTTGGATGCACTACAGATAAATACTCTGTTGATGTTGTCTTGTCAGGATTACATTTCCTCATGGTGTGTCACAGGTTCCTTAAGTAAAGTTCTCTCAAAGTAACCAATCCTTGCCAGTAGCTGTGAAGTACCAGCACCCGCTCTCCACAAGATCTCAAAAAAGATGTCCTCAAAGTGTTGATCACTATTCCCGTCTCACCTTCTGCGTCACAGCTCAGCTCCCACATGTTCCTTCTCACCCCCTTCCATGTAGGGTCCTCCAATATGGTCTGCTCACCAATTGTTAACTTTGTTTGGATACGTTCAATGGTAGCTTTCAGTCACCTGTCACTCCAGTATTCTGTTCGCGCTTCTTTATTATTGCCGTCACATCTGAGATCACTTTGCTCAGGAGTTAATGTTAACACCTTGCTCACATCCCAGCTGAATGTGCAGCCAGGTGATTAGTCAGCCCATTTCACCCATCTATTACAGGTCTGCGGGTTTCATTTTGGTGCATTAGGTGCTCATATGAATACCGCACCTCCAAATTACAACCTATCAACATCAGACTTCACTCTGCAATCTAGCTTGTTTTTACCCTGCACGCCAGGTCACTAATAAAGCACTGCCTAGAATTCCATCTTTTTGTGGATACCTATAAGCCTTTGCTATATTTTTCTTACAGAAACATGGGTGCCTCAAGTCCAGAAATTCTTACAGCCATTCCAAACGGTTTATCGATTTTTAGAGTAGACCATTCTGGTAGACGGGGTGGCGGTATTGCAATAGTTTAGTGATCTGATCTTATGGTTCATTGTTCTCCCTTGCCTTTTTCCATCTGTGAAGCAGCTTCTTTTCATATGGAAATGTCTAAGTCTCAGGCATTAAAAGGGATTCTTCTTTTCCGGCCTCCAGGGCCACGGGCCAGTTTTGCCCAAAAGGTAGGCAGTCTTTTAGAGGCTGATATTCTGCTCAGCGATCTTGCAGTCCTAGGTGATTTTAACTTTCATTTGGAGGCTCCAGCTGATCCTGATACCATGTCTCTTCTTTCCACCATGTCAGCCTTCAGTCTGTCTCAATTGATAGATGGCCCAACTCATGTAGGCAGCCATACTCTTGATGGGATTTTTTCTAACAATACTGCTATATTTAATTCAAAAACCTTGCCTCTGTTTTGGTCTGACTATAGGACTGTCTTCTTTGAGATCCAATATGCACAAGTTGGTCAGGATCCCCCGGCCCGTTCAGTCTGAATGACATCTCGTGCATGGCACAAAATTCATGCGGAAGAGTTTACTTTACAGCTAAATAGCTCTCGTCCTATTCACTCTGATGATCCAGAGACAGCAGCTTCGCAGTGCAACCAGTGGCTAGATGGTGTGTCCCACTCTCTGGCTCCAGTTAAAAGATCTTGAATAAAAAGAAATAACTTATGAGCCCCTTGGTTCTCGGAGGACCTTAGGATCCTCAAGCAGAACTGCAGAAGACAAGAAAAAAGATGCCATTCTACCTCCTATGAATCTGAAAAGGCTAATTATAAAAATTGTCTAGCTGCGTTCAAGGCTCTGATTCGTAAGGAAAAAACAGCATACTTCACAGCGAAGATCGAAGCTGCTAGTAACTGTTCTAAAGAACTATTTCCACCATTAAAAAAGTAACTACTGTCAGCTCTAATACTCTCAAGGATTGCTTTCAATCCTTTTGTAATGTCCTGGCAGAGGTTTTTCGACTCAAAGTAGAGGACATTTATAAAAATCTTAAGATTCTTACTGCAGTAGCTAGTCCAGCCACTACTATTCGTAGCCATTAGGCCACACACATCAAGCTTGAGAGCTTTACTTCTCCTTCTAGAGAGGAGGTCACAAAATTGATTAAATCATCAAAGTGCGGGTCACCGTGTGATCCATGTCTACCTAGGGTGACTAGCTTAGCCGCCAAAACTATTGCGACTATTCTGAAAGATATTTTCCATCAGATGTGTGTTTCGGGCTTCTTTCCCACTATGTGGAAGAAGGCTTCGGTGCTACCCTTAATCAAAAAATCATCTCTTGTCCTGCAGATAATCCAGGCAGGATAAAATGAATGCCTGAACCACTTTTTGTTTTGTTGATTTACAGTAAAGACAACATTTTTGGAGGAGGCTGTTGTAGAAGAAACAATTTGTGAGACATATGAAAGGTGAAAGTTAGAGAGGGGTCAAAAAGGACCCTAAGTTTACCTTAGAATATGCCTTAGAAGATGGTGTGTGGGTAGTGTCACTCAACAGTGTTTGACTTCATTTCGATTAAGCCAGTTGAAACCCAGCTGGCAACTTTAGAGAGGCATGATCTGAAGTTGTCAATAAAGCATTGTGCATTGCTGTCCAGTCTGATAAGAATTTGAGTGTCGTCCTCATAGGATGTACAATGAAGACCAAAAGATTTGATTAGGCGTGCAAGGGTGGGGCAGTGGATGACTTAAACATTAAAGGGTTTGGGGCTCAGGGATAAATCCTGAAGCACACCACAGGAAAGTGCTTTTTAGGTCGAAGCCTACCAGACAGCACAGATGTCTGGTTTGCTCAAGACATCTTGGGGACTTTCAGAAAGCTTCCCTGGGAATGCATTCTGCCCTTTGCTTACCATTGGCTTTGTAGTTTGTAACTTACATTTTCTGACTTTCTATTTGCTTGCTTTATTTGTTTTAGACTGTCCAGTGTGAGTTTGTCCCTCCCAAGTAGCAAAGCCTTTTCAAACCAACTTCGCTTGTATTCTTCCATGAGTGCTCCTTTCTGTTAACAGGCATGTAAATCATGTTCTCATCTTGTCACATTTGCTGTGCATTCAAAGACAGAGGTCTTCTGAGAGAGCTTGGAGTTTTATGTTTACTTTTCTATCTCTGACTTCAAAGTGAGAGGTTTATGTGACAATCGTGCTGGATACTGGGGGTAGGAAAGGTTTTTTTTCTAGCACATAGCAACATTTAAATGTACTATGTAAGTATTTCAGACTATATCAGAAAGAAGCTCATTTTTGTTAATTCAGAAGTGTTTTGGAAAGAAATACTTTAATATGATCAAAAAAATCAATACGCTAGGTGATGCCATTTCCACACGTTATTGTTTGAGCACTGTATAGTTTTATTAGTAAACCTATATGTCTGTGCAAATGTAATGGTCATTTCACTTGAAAATGTGTTGCCTGTAATGGCAGTGTGCTACCACACAATGCATACTTCACTCTACACCACTGCACTCTACTCTGCACCACTGCACACCACTCTTCACCACTCCCCTTTACATCACTACACGCCACTGTACTCTCCTCCACTCTGCACCACTCCACTCTATGCCTCTCTACTCTACTGATGCCCCAAAACCGGTCCCAGGATGCTAGTTTCCGGTCCAGGGAGGACCTGGCTTGGCAGTTCGGTCTGGACTTTTCCCATGAGGCACAGGGTCAAGACTGATTTGCATATGGCTGGGTCTAAACTGGGGTGGCATGGTGAGCAAAAGAACGATTAATTAAACCCTGATCTATTGACTGAGAGAGAATGTTTGATTTGCTCTGCATCCCGTCCATCATCTGTGTGACTTTTGCTCTACTCTGCACCAATTTACTCTATGCCAATGCACTCTACACCACTGCACTCTACAACACTCCAGTTTAGGCCTCTCTAGTCTACTGTGCACAACTCCACTCTACACCTCTCTGCAACACTGAACTCTACACCACTGCACTCTATGCCAATACACTCTAGGCCAAAGCACTCTACTCTGTAACACTTAACTCTACGTGCCTGCACTCTATGTCAATCGACTGTATGCCACTCTAATCTACTCTGAACCACTGCACTCTACACCACTTTATGCCATTACTCTCTATGCCACTTCAAACTACTCTGAAACAATCTACTTTATGCCACTGTACTCTACACCACTGAACTCTACGCCACTCTACTCCACTCTATACCACTCCACTCTATGCCACTCTACTTCTAAACCACTCCACTCTACGTGACTGCCCCTTACACAACTGCACTCAACTCTGCACCACTGTACTCTACACCATTGCACTCTACTCTGCACCACTGTACTCTATGCCAATGCTCTCTATTGCACTCTGCTCTCCGCCACTGCACTCTAGGGCACTCTACTCTGCAACACTCCACTCTCCGCCATTGATCTCTGCACCACTCTACTCTGCAGCACTGTACTCTATGCCAATGCACTCTGCGCCACTCTACTTTGCATCACTGCACTCTGTGCCACTGCATTCTGCAATACTCCACTTTATGCCACTGCACTTTCTGCCACTTTACGCCACTTTACTCTGCACCACTGCGCTCCACACCACTGTACTCTATGCCACTTTACTCTGCACCACTCCACTCTGTAACCACTGCACTCTACTATGCACCACTCTAATCTGTGCCACTGCATTCTACGATGCTGCATTGTATGCTGCTGAATTCTATGCCACTGAACTCTACACCACTGCACTCTGCAACACTCTACGCCAATGTAGTCTACACCAGTCAACTCTACTTTACTCCACTCCTCTGCACTCTACTCTACAGCACTCTATGCCACTGTACTCGACACCACTGCACTCTACTTCACTCTACTTAACACCTCTCTACTCTATGCCACTGCACTCTACTCTGCACTCTACACCACTGAACTCTACACGACTCTGCTATGCACTTCTGTATTCTATACCAATACACTCTACATCACAGCACTCTACAACACTATAATCTGCATCACTCCACTCTATGCCACTGCACTCTGCAGCACTCCACTCTAAACCAAGACGCTCTATGCCACTGCACTCTACGGCACTATATTCTACTCTTCACCACTCTACTCTACACCACTGCACTCTATGCCACTCTACTCTACTCTGCACCACTGCACTCCATGCCACGGTACTGTATGCCACACTACTGCACTCTGCACCACTCCACTCTACAATGCAACACTCTATTATACGTCACTGCAGTCTACGATGCTGTGTTGTACGCCACTAAATTCTATGCCACTGCTCTCTATGCCCCTATACTCTGCAACACTCTATGCCAAGGCACTCTACACCAGTACACTCTGCTCTATGCCACTCCACTCTACGCCACTCCACTCTGTGCCACTCAAAAACAGGAAATTCTGTGCCACTCCACTCTACAACACTCTACTCCACTCTTGGCTATTCCACTCTACGACACTCCATGCCACTCTTCTCTAAGCCACTAACTTTTAGCCATCCTGAATAGGAGCAACGCTGGTTTACAACATGGCTAAAATACATTGGCAAAGTCAATAGCTTTTGCACATGCGAGACCTACTTACTTTATCAATGCTTGTTATTGAGCTCGTTTCTCTACAGGTTTGAATGGTATTACAGTAAAGAGTTTAGATGATAGTTAGATGAAATAGTGGGGTCTGCAGAAGGTTTTTTTTAAAAATGGGACCCAATAGAGGGCTATATTCCAGTCAGATGGGAGAGTAGCAGATGTCGTTAAAGAATTAAGGATGTCAGTAACAGTAGAAGGGATCAAGGAAGCTAGCTTCATAATCACAAGCTGGGGACAGAGATCAAGAGGAGAACCAGATTTGAAACCAGAAAGCGAAGCAGAGTCCAGGGTGAGGGACAGAATTGGGTAAGTGAACCATGGAGGGAAGGCTGTTTTCCAAAGTTGGCGTTATTATTAGAAGGACTGAAATTGGTGGAGGTTTTGCCAGTTCTGCTCAAGAACATTCCCCTGCAAGTTTCCTTAGCGGCCATTTAAACTGTTAGAAGTCACAGAGGTGTTACCAGGTTCATCTCGTTAATATAATTTATGCAGATCCATCAGATTGGTACACATCTTACTAATGACTCTTTAACTCGATAAACATCCCCTCACAGGGGGATCCTGGAAGGTATGTCCACTATGATCAAGGTCCAGTGATGCTTCCTATTCAACTTTTTATATTACTTTAAGATCAACATCACTGGTTCGTACTGCAGACGATGTGCCCTTTTTCTGGTGAACATTCAACACTGTTGTTGAACTATTGCATAATACAGATTTGCTGATCAGAGTACTGAACACACAATATGTTTCTAAACAAATGCTCACAACTGTACAGATGTTTTTTAATCTGAATAATCCATATGTAGTTTGGCCTATCTTTGAAAATCATAGCACTTACTGACTCAGGGTGAGTGTCTGAAAAGTTTCAGCTCTCCGTCCATCATCTCCTTGTGTTTGTATTGTCAGATAAGATGCCTGCATTGCCGCTGAGCTCTGCCTCATTTAAGAATTCTCCTTTATTCATCCAAACACACTCCAACGGGCCACATTTTATGATGTGTACGATAAATCCTATGGGAACATTTGTGGCATCATTTAAAAGATGCTGTTGGCAGACATATTTTACCTTGTTTAAGTCTTATACCTCCAATGCAATGCCCAAACCCTGCCTGGGCCCCAACTCTGGGCACAGAGAGGCTAATACCATTTGAACATTAAAACTTTAGTACAATGATAAACTGTTACTTAATGTAACTATACTACAAATATACCCAAATGGAAGGCATTATTTAGAGTTTGGTGAACTGGATACTCTATAGCAAATGTGGCCAGTGCCTCATGGGCATGCTGGGCAGTTGCCTGGGGGGCCCACGAGCATAGGGGCCCCATGCAGACCTGAATTTAACACTAATATTCCGTTAAACATTTTTATTCCTTTTAGTGGTTGTTAGAAATGGGATTTTTGGTAGGCTAGGGCATGTGCCAAAGCCAGGCAGAAACCACCACTCTAGTCAGGATAAGGGAGTTACACTCCTAAAATAACCCCTGCTCACCCCCTTGGTAGCTTGGCACGAGCAGTCAGGCTTATCTTAGAGGCAGTGTGTAAAGCATTTGCACATAACCAACAGTAATATAATGTAAGCACTACAAAAGAACTCCACACCAGTTTAGAAAAATAACCAATATTTTTATATACTCAAGATAAGACCCAAATACGACAAAAATCCACAATACAGTACTTTAAAAGTGATTACGTTGCAAGATAACTTCTTCTTTGTAGGAATAGTCCAAAAACAAAGTTTGTACGAGTCGGTAGCTCCATCCGAGTCTAACGCGATGCTGAAAACCACAGAATCTAACAGTTCCAGCCGACCGCGTCGATACGGGCCAGCAGAGTCGTGAACAGACTTGGTCACAGTACCTTTTCTCGTTGTGGCGGGCACGGAGTGTGCGAGCCGGTCGGCGTACGTCGCGGTTGCGGTGCAAGATGGAAGCGGTGCAGGGTGCGGTGTCCTCTCGATGCGGTGCAGGCAGCGGCTCGGTGACAATCGTGCAGACGGAGTCGGTGAGTCCAAAGCGTGCGGGGCAGGGTGAGACGGTGCTCGATGCAGTGCTGGCAGGTTGCGATGCAGGCGACCAAGCCGCAGTGCGGGAGCTGGCGTCGGACAGCGGTGCGAGTCGGAGCGGTGCGTCGCGAAGCGTGTGAGCGGTGCCCCAACTGCGATGCGGTCACGATTGTTGAGCCAGTTGCAGCGACAGCGTCGGTCTGGTCCGGCTGGTACAGTGAAGCGATGCGATGCGAACTGCGGGGCCCACAGGTCACGGTGCAAGCAGCGGCTCGGTGGCGATGGCGTCGGACGTCGTCGTCGGTGAGACCAGGGTTGCGGTGTGAGATGCGGACGGTGCGGTCTGCGAGGCAAACAGGACACAGGGCCAGCGATGGAGTCGGTTGACGGAGTCGGTTGCGGTTCCCTTCCTCTGTGGCAACTGAAACAGCGGTTCCAGAAGCGGTACCCAGAGGGTTGTGAAGTCTTTGCAGGCCCTGAGACTTCTTAACAGGAGGCCAGCTCGGTTCCAGGCCCTTGGAGATTCTCAGCACAAGTAATAGAAAGTTCAGTCCAGTCCTTTCACTGCCCAAGGCAGAAGCAGCAACTGCAGGCCAACCCAACAAGGCAACAACTCAGCAAATGGGCAGTACTCCTCCTAGCAGTTCTCCAGCTCTTCTTCTTGGCAGGTTCCTTAATTCCAGCGAGATCTAAAATTCTGGGGTTTGGGTTCCCCTTTTTATCCTCAATTTCTCTTTGTTCTCTGAAGGCAGCGAGGCCTTTGCCTAGTCAAAACCAGTTCTGGTCAGTCCTGGAGCACTTTGTTGACAAGTCTCCTTCCTTTCTTTCAGAGAGTAGGCCAGGGACATCAGACGCACCACAGGAGGTGGAGCCAGCATTGTGGAGGGAAGGCACTGTCCTATTCAGGTCCCAGGTGAAACTCCTCCCACCCATCTACATGTAGATCTTGCTATTCAGCCCTGTGCTGAATCACCCTGTCTCCTGGCATCCCCCAGCCCCTGTCACTCACACTCCAGACAAGGAATACACAACCTAGCAGAGGCAGGCTTGGATGGTTAGACAAGAAAATACCCACTTTCTAAAAGTGGTATTTTCAAACACAGAATGTTAAAACCAACTTTACTAAAAGATGCATTTTATCATTCTGAGTCCAGGCATACTAAACTCGAATTTCTACCATGTTCCCTGGGTCAGTTAGGATTATAAGCTGTAATAATCAAAACTGCCCATTCTGGCCTATGGGGAACAGGTAGCCTTGCAATAGTGAAAAACGAAATAGGCTGTAATTCACTATCAGGACATGCCACACACACCAGGGCATGTCCTACCTTTCACATACAATGCACCCTGCCCACAGGGGTACCTTGGGCCTACCTTAGGGGTGACTAACATGTAGAAAAGGGAAGGTTTAGGGACTTGCAAGTGTGTGCACTTGCCAAGTCGACATGGCAGCTCCAGGCTGCGCACAGGCTCTGCAATGGCAGGCCAGAGTTATACTTTACGGGCTGTTTGCGTGGGTGGCACAATCCAGTGCTGCAGCTCACCAACAGCATTTGATCTATAGGCCCTGGCACTCGCAGTGCACTTTACTAGGGACTGACACATAGATCAAATAGGTCAATCATGGAAATACCAATCCATACACATTTTAGACAGGAGCACTTGCACTTTCCCACTGGACAGCAGTGAGGAAAGTGCGCAGAATCATTACACCAGCAAAAACAGAGTCAAAAACGGGAGGTCAGAAAGCAAAAAGTCAGGGGAAAAACGCCAAAAGATGCCAAGTCTAACACATGTCCCCTCCAGCTGAAAGTAGGAAGAACTACCCAACCCCATTGGAGTTCTCTTCACTAAGGCGGAAGAACCTGGACAGACCATCTGCGTTGGCGTGTTCTGTACCAGGGCGGTGTTCCACCGTAAAGTCCATTCCCTGTAGGGAGATGGACCACCTCAGCAGTTTTGGATTCTCACCCCTCATTTGCATCAACCATCTGAGGGGCCTGTGGTCCGTCTGAACCCGGAAGTGAGTCCCAAACAGGTATGGTCTCAGCTTCTTCAGTGCCCAGACCACAGCAAAAGCTTCTCTTTCTATGGCACTCCACCTCTGTTCCCTGGGGAGTAGTCTCCTGCTAAGGAAGACTACAGGCTGATCCAGGCCCTCTTCGTTCAGTTGTGAGAGCACCGCTCCCACACCATGCTCTGAAGCGTCAGTCTGCACGACGAATTCCTTGGAGAAGTCAGGTGCCTTGAGCACGGGCGCCGTGCACATGGCTGCCTTCAGGGCATCAAAAGCTTTCTGGCAGGACTCAGTCCAGATCACTTTCCTGGGCTGCTTCTTCGAAGTCAGCTCTGTTAAGGGGGCAACGATGGTGCCATAGCCCTTAACAAATCTCCTATAGTAGCAGGTGAGACCTAAGAAGGCTCTCACCTCTGTCTGGGTCTTGGGGGCTCCCAAGCCAGAATGGTGTCAATCTTGGGTTGTAGGGCGCCACCTGGCCGCTTCCTACCTGGTGTCCCAAGTACACCACAGAACCCTGCCCGATCTGGCACTTACTGGCCTTGATGGTGAGGCCTGCACCTTGCAGAGCCCTCAACACTTTCTCAAGGTGCTGTAAATGTTCTTCCCAGCTGGAACTGAACACAGCAATGTCATCCAGGTAGGCGGCACTGAAATCCTCCAGCCCAGCCAACACCTGATTGACCAATCTCTGAAAGGTGGCAGGGGCATTCTTCAACCCAAAGGGCATCACCCGGAATTGGTAATGACCTTCTGGGGTTGAGAATGCTGATCTCTCCTTGGCCCCATCGGTTAAGGCAATCTGCCAGTACCCAGATGTTAAATCAAATGTGCTGAGGAACCAGGCAGCTCCCAACCGATCAATGAGCTCATCAGCTCTGGGGATGGGGTGCGCGTCAGTCCTGGTGACGGCATTGAGCCCACGGTAGTCCACACAGAAACCGCAGTTCTGGGGTGGCACCGGGTGCAGCAGCCTTTGGGACCAAGACCACTGGGCTGGCCCAAGGACTGTTGGAGGGCTCAATCACCCCTAACGCCAACATCTTAGAGACCTCCTCCTTGATGCTGGCCCTGACCCGGTCAGTCAACCTGTAAATCTTGTGCTTCACAGGAGGGCTGTCACCAGTGTCCACGTCATGGGTACACCAGTGAGTAACACCGGAGGTCAGAGAGAACAGTGGGGCGAACTGTCCCAACAACTGGTGACAGTCCCCCTGCTGCTCCTGAGTCAGTGTAGGGGAGAGGATCACACCCTCTACTGACCCATCATGCTCCTTGGTAGACAGGAGGTCAGGGAGAGGCTCACTCTCCTCTTCCACCCCATCATCTGTCGCCAAGAGCATACTCACTTCGGACCTCTCGAAGTGGGGCTTTAGGCGGTTCACGTGAAGAACCCTCAAAGGGTTCCTTGGAGCCTGCAAATCCACCAGGTAGGTGACGTCACTTTTGCGCTCCACCACCTCATATGGCCCAGTCCACTTGTCCTGCAAGGCACAAGGTTCCACTGGGGCCATGACCCACACTTTTTGCCCAGGTTGAAATTCGACCAGAGTGGCATTCTGGTCATACCACCTTTTCATTTCTTCCTGGCTTGCTTCTAGGTTCACCTGAGCGAGTTTCCTGAAGCGGGCAGTTTGGTTCCTAAAGGCCAGCATGTAACTAAACACATCCTGGGGAGTTTTCCTGGGAGCTGCCTCCCAGCCTTCCTTTACCAAACTCAGAGGTCCTCTGACAGGGTGGCCATACAGGAGCTCAAAGGGGCTGTACCCAAGAGACTTCTGAGGCACCTCCCTGTATGCAAAGAGCAGGCATGGCAAGATGACGTCCCACTTACGCCTCATGGGTTCTGTTAGACCCTTGATCATGCCCTTCAAGGTCTGGTTGAATCTCTCCACCAGACCGTTTCCTTGGGGGTGGTAAGGAGTGGTGAACTTGTAGGTTACACCGCACTCCTTCCACAGGGATGTCATATACTTGGATATGAAATTGGTCCCCCTATCAGAAACCACCTCTCTGGGGAATCCCACACTGGAAAAGATCCCCATTAACGCCCGGCCCACCACTGGTGCCATCGTGGTCCGGAGAGGGATTGCCTCAGGGTACCAGGTGGCATGGTCCACCAAGACCAGGATGTACCTGTTGCCCATGGCTGTCTTGGGATCCAGTGGCCCCACAATATCCATCCCTACCCTTTCAAAGGGTGTTCCAACAACAGGAAAAGGTTGGAGAGGAGCTTTGACCTTCCTCCCACTCTTACCACTTGCCTGGCAAGTTTGGCAAGACCTACAGTGTGCATCTGACTGCCTTCGCATTTGGGGCCAAAAGAAGTGGGTGACAAGCCTGTCAAAGGTCTTGTCCTGCCCCAAATGTCATGCCAAAGGCACGTCATGAGCCAGACCCAGTAGGAAAGTCCTGAAGCGCTGGGATACCACCAGCACACGGGCTGACCCAGGCTCAGCAACCTTAGGCTCACTGTATAGGAGACCATTCTCCCAGTAGATCAGATGTGACCCGGACTGATTACCAGCTGCCTGGTCTGCAGCCTGCCGCCGCAGACCCTCCAGAGTAGGGCACTCGTTCTGCTCCCTGCAGAACTCCTCCCTGGTGGGACCCCCTTCTTGCTGCCAATGGGTCAGCTCAGAGATGTCTCCCAGTTCGGCTACCTGCTCCCCTGTAGGCACCGGGGCGTCCCCCTCGAGGTCCGCCTCCTCCCGGTCCGTGGGAACTTTGGGGGCCGGTTTCCCGCGCCCCCTGCCCTTCCTCTTGGCAGGGACTTGGACCATTGTTCCAGGCTCCAAGTCCTCTTGATCGCCCTTCCTGGCTGCCATTGACCGAGTAGACACGCATGCCCACTCTGGCAACCCAAGCATCTCCAAGTGAGACCTGAGCTCAACATCCTTCCATAAGGACTGCTCCAGGTTGTTACCTAGCAGACAATCTACAGGCATGGTGGGGCTCACAACCACCCTCAAGGGACCTGAGACCCCCCCCCATTCAAAGGGAACCTGCGCCACCATACACTGGCGCTCAGAGTTGTCTACAGCAACTACTTGGTGGAATGCCCCTGGGACTACCTGCTTCTCAAAGACCAGGTGACACCGGACTGAGGTCACACTGGCTCCAGTATCTCTGAGAGCCTCTACCCTGTTCCCATTGATGATCACCCAGGTGTTATATTTCTTTGTGTTAGGGGGCACCTGGTTTCCTGGGACCATCTAACTGTCCCCTAGTGAGACAAGGGTCATTTCTGCGGGATCCCCACCCTCCTGTGGGCACCCCTCCTCCCCAAGCGCTACACTAGCCAACACTTTGGACTGTCCACCGGTGGGTGGCTGTGTCCCCTTTGGGCACTTGGGGTCCCCCTTGAAGTGACCTACCTGGTCACATGCATAACACTTGCGGGGGCCGGTCTCAACAGGCTTTCCTGTAGAGACCACTTTCTTCTTATCACCGGGGGGCTGGGAACCTTTACCCTGGGTACTAGTTTGGGGCCCTTTAGAGAACTCCTGTGCTTTACCCTTGTCTCCCCCACTTTTCTGCTGGGGACCCTGCCCACCTTTGGCTGAGTCTCCCCCAAACGTTTTCTTGTGGACCCTGGTATTCACCCAGCGGTCCGCCTCCATAGCAAGCTTCCTGGGGTCAGTTAGCTTACTATCCACTAGGTGCTGGCGCAGATCTGCAAAACATAGACTAGACAAGTGCTCCCATGCAATCAAATTGTAGAGCCCCTGAAAATCTGTTACATTACTGCCCTTCACCCAACCATCCAGCGACCTACAGAACTTATCCACACATTCCAACCAAGTGTTGGCCTCAGACTTTTTACTGGACCTAAACTGATCCCTGTAATTCTCAGGAGTGAGCCCATACCTAGTGAGGAGAGCGTCTTTCATGTCAGCATAGTTGAGGTCCTGCCCCTTACCCAAAGCTATCAGAGTATCCCTAGCTTCCTCTGGAGAGAGAGGCCACAACCCCGCTCCCCAGTTCCTCTCAGGGACCCCATTCATATGAATCGACGACTCGTACCCTTGAAACCACCATTGTATGTCATCACCCTTTTTGTACTCTTTACCTACATTCTTGGGGATGTGTACAATCCTGTCTGTGTGTGCTGAAGAATTGCTGCCACCATCTGAACCGGATCTACTCTTTAGCTCCAGCTCCTTGATCATTCTCTCATGATCTAGTACCATTTTCCTTTCCTCCATGGCTATTCTTTTTTCTTCCCTCTCACTTTCTATTCTGAGTTTCTCCAATTCAAACCTCCTTACTTCCCGCTTGTCCTCCAGCTCCTCTGGGGACAAGCTACTGCTGCCTGGCCTGGAGGGTTCCCCCCCTCCCAAAAGCACATCCACCCTAGGAACAGGCTCCTCCACCTCTCCATTGAGATCACCAGATTGCCCACTGGCATGTCTGGCTGCTACCCAGGCCCTCAGCGCCTTTTGTAGCTCTTCCTTCCTGGTGAGGCCTCTGACCTGGACTTTTAGGTTCTTGCAAATCGATTTTAACTCCTTGACATTGTAGGCTTCCAATCGATCCTCCTCAAAGGCAATTTCTACTGATGCAACCGATGATGCAATTGATTCAGGCATGTTGAAGTAGCAAGTTCAAACTGGCAAGATCAAAAATAGGCCAAAAAAGAAAAAGAACCTGTATGTGGTACGTAATGGTCTGCGATATGGTAGTAGTGCACACCAATCACTGTAAGTCAAGTGCAAACACAAGTCCTATCCTCACCGCTGACAACCAATGTTAGAAATGGGATTTTTGGTAGGCTAGGGCATGTGCCAAAGCCAGGCAGAAACCACCACTCTAGTCAGGATAAGGGAGTTACACTCCTAAAATAACCCCTGTTCACCCCCTTGGTAGCTTGGCACGAGCAGTCAGGCTTATCTTAGAGGCAGTGTGTAAAGCATTTGCACATAACCAACAGTAATATAATGTAAGCACTACAAAAGGACACCACACCAGTTTAGAAAAATAACCAATATTTTTATATACTCAAGATAAGACCCAAATACGACAAAAATCCACAATACAGTACTTTAAAAGTGATTACGTTGCAAGATAACTTCTTCTTTGTAGGAATAGTCCAAAAACAAAGTTCGTACGAGTCGGTAGCTCCGTCCGAGTCTACCGCGATGCTGAAAACCACAGAATCTAACAGTTCCAGCCGACCGCGTCGATACGGGCCAGCAGAGTCGTGAACAGACTCGGTCACAGTACCTTTTCTAGTTGTGGCGGGCACGGAGTGTGCGAGCCGGTCGGTGTACGTCGCGGTTGCGGTGCAAGATGGAAGCGGTGCAGGGTGCGGTGTCCTCTCGATGCGGTGCAGGCAGCGGCTCGGTGACAATCGTGCAGACGGAGTCGGTGAGTCCAAGGCGTGCGGGGCAGGGTGAGACGGTGCTCGATGCGGTGCTGGCAGGTTGCGATGCAGGCGACCAAGCCGGAGTGCGGGAGCTGGCGTCGGACAGCGGTGCGAGTCGGAGCGGTGCATCGCGAAGCGTGCGAGCGGTGCCCCAACTGCGATGCGGTCACGATTGTTGAGCCAGTTGCAGCGACAGCGTCGGTCTGGTTCGGCTGGTACAGTGAAGCGATGCGATGCGAACTGCGGGGCCCACAGGTCACGGTGCAAGCAGCGGCTCGGTGGCGATGGCGTCGGACGTCGTCGTCGGTGAGGGTTGCAGTGCGAGATGCGGACGGTGCGGTCTGCGGGGCAAACAGGACACCGGGCCAGCGATGGAGTCGGTTGACGGAGTCGGTTGCGGTTCCCTTCCTCTGTGGCAACTGAAACAGCGGTTCCAGAAGCGGTACCCAGAGGGTTGTGAAGTCTTTGCAGGCCCTGAGACTTCTTAACAGGAGGCCAGCTCGGTTCCAGGCCCTTGGAGATTCTCAGCACAAGTAATAGAAAGTTCAGTCCAGTCCTTTCACTGCCCAAGGCAGAAGCAGCAACTGCAGGCCAACCCAACAAGGCAACAACTCAGCAAAGGGGCAGTACTCCTCCTAGCAGTTCTCCAGCTCTTCTTCTTGGCAGG
Organism: Calotriton arnoldi; assembly: GCA_963921515.1. Taxonomy (NCBI): domain Eukaryota; kingdom Metazoa; phylum Chordata; class Amphibia; order Caudata; family Salamandridae; genus Calotriton; species Calotriton arnoldi. Next base: position 187,274 of record CAWUFW010018149.1, read on the forward strand.
TTCCTTGATTCCAGCGAGATCTAAAATTCTGGGGTTTGGGTCCCCCTTTTTATCCTCAATTTCTCTTTGTTCTCTGAAGGCAGAGAGGCCTTTGCCTAGTCCAAACCAGTTCTGTTCAGTCCTGGAGCACTTTGTTGACAAGTCTCCTTCCTTTCTTTCAGAGAGTAGGCCAGGGACATCAGACGCACCACAGGAGGTGGAGCCAGCATTGTGGAGGGAAGGCACTGTCCTATTCAGGTCCCAGGTGCAACTCCTCTCACCCATCTACATGTAGATCTTGCTATTCAGCCCTAGGCTGACTCACCCTGTCTCCTGGCATCCCCCAGCCCCTGTCACTCACACTCCAGACAAGGAATACACAACCTAGCAGAGGCAGGCTTGGATGGTTAGACAAGAAAATACCCACTTTCTAAAAGTGGTATTTTCAAACACAGAATGTTAAAACCAACTTTACTAAAAGATGCATTTTATCATTCTGAGTCCAGGCATACTAAACTCGAATTTCTACCATGTTCCCTGGGTCAGTTAGGATTATAAGCTGTAATAATCAAAACTGCCCATTCTGGCCTATGGGGAACAGGTAGCCTTGCAATAGTAAAAACGAAATAGGCTGTAATTCACTATCAGGACATGCCACACACACCAGGGCATGTCCTACCTTTCACATACAATGCACCCTGCCCACAGGGGTACCTTGGGCCTACCTTAGGGGTGACTAACATGTAGAAAAGGGAAGGTTTAGGGACTTGCAAGTGTGTGCACTTGCCAAGTCGACATGGCAGCTCCAGGCTGCGCACAGGCTCTGCAATGGCAGGCCAGAGTTATACTTTACGGGCTGTTTGCGTGGGTGGCACAATCCAGTGCTGCAGCCCACCAACAGCATTTGATCTATAGGCCCTGGCACTCGCAGTGCACTTTACTAGGGACTGACACATAGATCAAATAGGTCAATACCAATCCATACACATTTTAGACAGGAGTACTTGCACTTTCCCACTGGACAGCAGTGAGGAAAGTGTGCAGATTCATTACACCAGCAAAAACAGAGTCAAAAACGGGAGGTCAGAAAGCAAAAAGTCAGGGGAAACACGCCAAAAGATGCCAAGTCTAACAGTGGTTGTGTAGGCACGGCCCAGTGCACTGCTTTGCCCGGGGGCTTATAATGCTGTTAACACGGCCCTGAATGTGGCGAACGTCTCATCCACTGTATTTGAAGTACATTATATCTTGTGACACTTGTAATAGAATGAATGTGATATGTGTCACATTTGGACGGGATCTCCTGTCAGCCAAACTGGAAATAAGACCCTACATCCTTGTTCTGTCACTCCCACTATTCCTTATGAATCATAGTTTTAAATACTTTTTCTTCACATACAAACTCTCTGGAACTCCCTTCTGCCCTAAGTGACCCCACTGCTGAAGACCCACTAAAGGCTAATATTCGGAAAGCAGTGGTAGCCAAGGACAATGGCTGTAATAAGCTGGACCCTTGACCTGGCCTTAGTCTAGAGGTACAGCTGCAGTTGCAGTTGCAGCTGCAGTTGCTTAGCAGTTAATTTTACTTGCTGCTGAATCAGTGTATGAAACCGACTACAGCCCCTCCATCACACCAAGGGCCTGACATCCAGGAAGACCAAAATTAGGCTTATATTGCATTTGAGCACTCTACCTCTAATTACCCTCTGTGGCCCTGCTTTAGAATTTGGTGCATGAGAGACATCTGCAGACCTAAATCAGGGCATGGGTGTCCCTACATTAGTAACTCAAATATATTGTTACTACCAATTATTGAGAGCAATGGCTTTACTCAGACTCCTTTGCTCTGAATCTGACACTGTGCTTATTAATACTGTTATGTTCTCAGTGCTTCCATGATACGTGTTAGGCTTATAAAGGTCATGCAAAGTCATGTTCGGAGCTATGTTTTGGGACAGCTGAGTCCATCACTTTCAGAGGTTGGTAATATTCTGACAATGAAAAGGGTGCTCGAAATATAAGGCTCACCATTACTTAGGTCTGAGGCTTCAATGTGGCTAGTCCAGAAGACCAGCCCATGTACACCCTGCCCTACACGACCAATTGAGATGCATGGTGTTGTTTTTCCAGAAGCGATGCCACATTCGCCTATCAGACCCAATACAGGTCTTCACGATTATCCTTTCCTTTGTCAGGTACAAAGTATTGAAAATGGATAAAGGCTAATACAATGTACCTCTCTCGCATGGCACATGTGTGCATGATAACCACTGAGGTGCTGTTATGGGACACAGCGCCTAACTGTTTAATAGGTGTGGGTATGTGAGAAATAGACACACAAATTATAATTAGAAAAATAACTAATCATTTTAGCCATATGGGCAGAGGGAGGCTGTGTGACTGTACACCAAAAAGGGGAGTAATCAGAGAAGGTCCAGCAATCCGTACAGCACCATGCACCAGGCATGTATGCTAAGGGATGAGTTAAAGGATACCAAAAGGGCAAGCAAGGGAATTGGTGACAATAGCACCATTTTTTTTATTTTTTTTATTTTATACTATCTGCTTCTGAACAAATAAACCCAGTGAAGGAGGAATAATGCGGAAGAGCAATCAAGGCTGGCAACTTGAGCAGAAACTACACATACTGTTTTTAATGTTCACATTTCAGAGAGGCTTTTATCCTCATTTCCTGGCTCTTAACTTCACCCCATTCTCAATTGTCTGAGTGCGTGTCAGAAGACAATCAATTTCACAAATTAATACAGACACTTTATTTCACAGCCACTGGCCAGGCATATCTACACATAGACGCACATGCAGTTCTTTGGGCGAGGAGGCGAACTCTTGCCTCCTTGCAGCTTAGACAATTACACAGCGCCTGTCCCTTACAGACACTCCTCCTCCGAGTGGGAATTTCGAAGCCTGTGGTTTCATTTTCCTTGCTGCATGCAGTGCGGGATTTACAAAACTGAAATCACGCCTCAATTAGGTGTTAGCTGATGTGAAGGCTCAACAAAAAAGGAGCTGTAGAATCCAGGGAAAATAATTACTGCACACAAATTAGTTGAACATGACATTAAACGTGTTTGTAAAGGTGAAATGCTTTCTGCCTCAGTGAACACAACGACTGATTACACTTTCTCGGTTCAGTGCAGGAAATCTGGCCTCCTAGGATGCTGTCCAAAGCAGCGCTCTGCATGCCACTGTGCGGGAATGTACGCAGCTAAATACAATTTACAGAAGGGATTAATACATATTTGTTAAATCCTAAATCATTGTACCGTTGGAGCCCTGACAGTAAAATCAGGTTTTAGCAAGAATACCTGGGATTTCAGGGATACAGATAGCACTGAAGCTCATGTTTTCACCGTGGAACATTGGTCAACTTGGAAATAGATAGTTCCAGACGGTAGGCCTGACTGGTGAGACCGCCTGACCTTCCCCTGTACATCATCTGGTGCATGGCCTGAAGAGTGAGTTGCTACATATCCTGAAAGGTTCTGAAAGGGTCAAGTGAAAGGACCAGTGAAGGTCACGTGGATGGGAGCCAGGTGGTGCAGGCACATGTACAGGATCGGCCTCTATTGCCGAACTCAGTAGATAGTTTGACATTTTAGTTTGCCCCAGGCACAATGGAAAGAGTAGTTGGCCATGGACACATATAGGGTTTAAAGACAGTCTAACATCTCCTGAGTTGCTGCTGCAAAGAAATCTTCAACAAAAAGGATGATGGATAGAATATGTGAATTATTCTCAGTCAGTGGTGATTACCCCGGATGCATTCCAGTCCAGCGTCTTTTGCCCATTGTGCCACTCTGGACAGACACCTGCAATATTCAGATGTCTTAGTCCTGCTCCAGTAGGAGGGACCAATATCTGGGCATACCTGCCACACTTAAGGCATCTACTGCTATAACAAGGTTATAGAAGAAATGCTTGTAGATGCCCTAAGTGCGATGGGCATGCCCTGATGTTGGTCTCGTGTTCTCTGTGTCACAGGACTCAAGGTATATCTTACTGGCAAGTCCTAAGTAGCTCAAACCAGTCTGGGGTTACGTGTGTTCACATCTGGAGGGGACCTGGCCTGGTAGAACCGGCTGTACTTTTCCTATTGCTTTTTCTGTTGAACCATGACTGATATGCAGATGACAGGTCTCTGTCTGGAGTGACAGAGTTGACAACATCAATGGACTGGGAAGCAGCCTTGAGTGATTTTCTAGTGGCTTCGATTAATTAAAGCATTCTTTCTATTGCTTTGTTGTTTGTTGTAGTAGATGCCCTTAGTGTGATGGGTATGCTCAGACATGGGACCCATGTTTGCTGTGCCACAGCCCTCCTGCTTCACTGATGAGACATAAATAACCAAATACTGTTTGGGGTTGCTAAAACAGAATTCTAGAGGGGACCTGGCCTTGAAGTTTGAGCTAGATTGTTCATTTTGGAGCAGGACCAAGACAGATTTACATATCTCTGGTCTCTGTCCAGAGTGGCATAGTCAGTGAAAACCTATGGACTGGAATGCAGGGCCGAAGTATTCCTAGAGGCAGAGATTCATTTAAATATTAATTTCAGCACTTAGTTGTTACACCGGAGCGGCCATCAAATATAACCCTGGGCGTAGTTCGCGTAGTAGCGCTACGCATAGCTACGCGATTTGCACTTCGCACTACGCGAGCTACGCGTAGCACTATGCGAACTGCGTAGTGCGGTAGGAAATGCTGTTCGCAATAATTGCACAGTGCCAGATGCTTGTCCGCACTGTGCAATCATTGCAAACGGCATCTTGCACAGTGCAAGCGGTCGTTTTCTGCCGCTCGAGTAGATTTGTACTCGAGCAGCAGTTTTCTCAACGCGGACTGGTAGTTTCTCATCGCGAGCGGTCTCGATCATAAGCGACCATTCGCAATGAGAAACCTGACCTCCCCGCATTGAGAATCTCGCCGGGAGGTTTATTTTCCACGCTCGCGATCGGCAACTTGATGTTGCTGATCGCGAACGAGGAAAAAGTCTCGCCGGGATGTCATTTTGCTCGCTTGCGGTCGCCAACTTGACGTTGAGGACCGCGAGCAAGCAAAAAATGCCCGCTACGCGTTTTTGCACTGTGCTACGTGCAATTCGCGTAGCGCGTAGTTGCGCAAACTACGCGAGCGTAGCGTAGTTTTCCACCCAGGCCTAATCAAATATTCTTAATTTGCCGTGGGGGTGGTGCTCACAGACCTAACAGTGTCACCAGTCTAGTCTAGCTGGGTGAGCTCGGGACAAGGCTGGAATATAGGAGGGGTGAGTTCTCTCCAGTTCCAGGGTAAAACATATACAAGTAAGTACCTAAAGGCTTGGAAGGAAGGCAGCAAAGAAGCTGAGGACTGGAGTAGGCAGGGACAGGCTTAGACCAAGAAACTAAAAGTCTGTTAAGGGAAACTATAAGATAACACAAGTTCCAAAACAAAGGGGAACAGGGGAGATGACAAACTATCATAAATGATAGATTGCATGCTCCTTGGATAGTGATCTCTCTGTAAGGTGAAACGATCTTCTAAAAAGCAAGGAACAGATTATTCTCAAAGAGTTCAGGGAGACACCCAGCAGCTCCTTTGGAGAAGGAGCACTGGATGGTTCTCTATGCCAAAGGCACAAGCCTTGGAGTCTAACTGGCACCCTTGGAAGCCATGACATTGACAACCAATATTACAATATAACCACAAGACTGGACAAAGGGGAACAGAACAAGGAACACCAAAACAGAAACTGGGCTCAGGGAAAAACTAAATTGGAATCAAGGTCAGGAGCAGGACTGGAAAACAGGTCAGTTTCAGGACTGTAATACTAAGACTTAAGGCAAGGACAACACAGACACAGGAACAGTTCAGACAAGACTAGGAACAATGACAATCACAGAAACAAAGAGACAGGAACACGAAAGATAGAAAGGCAAACCAGGTATCACAAGAGCAAGGGTGCAACAGAGTTCGAGGAGACTAAACAACCTAATCAGTTGCAAGCCGCTGCACTCTGTGTTCACTGGGATGAAATAGCAGGAGGCTTAGGGAAGGAGCGCAGGTGCAGGGAGAGAGCCAGCTACAGGGAATAAACCAGGTGCAAGGAATCAGGGAACTACCAATGAAGGTAAGGCTGAACTGTTTACTTGGAAAAGGGTAGACCAGGGGAACCAGGAAACACACAATAGGAAAGAGGAAAGCCTGGAATGGAGTGGGAATTGGAGCCAAGAAAGAGAAAAGTCCAGAATGCAGATATAAAGGTGTCAGAAGAACCGTAGGATCCAGGACCCAAGCTAGTGAACAGGGAACCATTACCAGGACGTGATCTAGGAAGGTTCTGAAGACAGAGGGAACTATAAGGTCCATTATGCATCAGGGAAGTGAAACAGAAACAAAGACTAAAATGTGAAGTGAAACTAAGTATGGTAAGTGTTGACGTGCGTCTTGTCCTATACAGATGTAAAGGCAGGTTCGCAAAGGGCCTTCGTGAGTGACATCTAGTGGCAGGATGGCAGAATCCTGACAAGCAGAGGGATGCATTATATCCAAAGGGAAAATGAAACAACATAATGCTGTGTTGTTGACCAATTGCACTGGATGTTTGGTCTTCTCAAACAGTCGTCCCAGTCAGGCAGAGGGTTCAGATACAATCTATGCCCTCATCTCAGAGCACCAATTTATAGATTCTTGCACCAATTGTTCAAAGATCACACAATGACATGAGGTGGTATTCCATATTGATAAAGGCCAAGAGTATGCCCTTTAACTTCCAGTCATTATGTGCATAACATTGATTTTCTGAATGCTTATTCTGCCTAGGTGCTGTCATGTTCATTGCTTCTATGTACCAAGAGGAGGAGACAGATGCATATTTCTGTCATAATCCTCCATAATAACACTTCTGATAAAAAATGCAAGTCAACAATAGCAATATGTGCCATACTTTCTTGTTAGGGCTAGACCTACATTTATTAAGCAAAACATTTTGATATTCAGATTTGAGAAGCACTGACATTTATTAAATTCATTACATGAAAAGTTATCAACATGCTCCAATTCTGTCTTAACATTTTTTTAAAATATTGCCAAAGCACCATTCTAGTTCAAATATTCAGCAGAGATTTGTCTATGGAAAACTAAATTTGGCCATTGTAGAAATTACCCTCATATTTTCAATCCCTATCTGAAACTACAGACCCGGCGAACCCCTTTAGAAGCATCAAGAAGGAAATAATGAATCACCTAATCTAAAGAGCCCTGACAGCTCTAGCATTTATTGGCATAGGCTAGCAATACTGCTTTATAGATCTGAACATTGTGGTATTACTACCTAATCTGCCCTCCTCTTAGGAACCGAAAATGTGTATTTTGCACTTGTGATGATCAGGAGATGATGATCCAACCCATTAAAAGCATGAGGTTAGGCGACTTCAACCATTGATTTTACCAGACCATGCCATAAGCTATGTCGCATCAAATGTATGGATATTATTGCCTTAGTAGACAACTCTTGATACATTCTGGCTCAGGAGTAGCACATAACAATATACAAGTTTAAACGTGAACACACTACGGTCTTATCCCCAAGGACTGATGACCCATAGCCCATGTCCATTGGCCTTGAAAGCAATGACATACACATCTCTTCAGTGTCTTCATTAACTACACTTCAACACTTCTATTGGGAGAATACACAAGCCCCATGTAGTCTGCTTGCTTGTGGTACTAAACAATAGCCTCAACATAACACACAGACCGGTTCTCCCATCTTCTTTAGAACCTCTTCATTCCCTACTTTTATTTTTATTTATGTATTTATTCATCCAGAAACACTATAACTATTAAGGGGACAGTGTACCTGGAGACGGCTCTGACTTTGGATGTTCACTGGTCTTTTGTGGGTGAAAAAGCAGATGCTCACTAAGTGCAGCACTTTCCACCATTCACAATGTGATCAATATTATCTGGTGAAAAATGCAAACAAGCATAGCAAAAAGTATTCGCTTTTTATGACAGAATGAACACCGATAACTCTTAGGTTAACTGATCATGTTGTCCACACACAGATACTTCTCCTATCACGTTGACTTTTTGCTTGCCTTTGACCCTGTGCAGCACTCCACTCCTTTTGCCTAGTTTCACACTATATTATACATGCATGCCACATACACACATACAATTTAAACTTCCCAAAAAATTCCATAATGCGATTGTTAGGTACGCATGCTTTGTTCCTTCATGCATATTTAACAATAGGTCATGGCTACTCAGAGATGTTTTTGTCCTAGCAGATTCATCTGTGCTGAAAATATATTTTTCCAGTGAGTACCGAGTTTAGGTAGTAACTTCTATGCACCCATTCTCCCTTTCCTCTGTGGCTACTGAGAAGGGCGATGCATTTATTCACCCCTGCATACATACTTGGGCTCTCCATGTCGCCCTACCACTTGACCATCCAGTCAAACCTCGGTTGTCTCCGTGTCCTGTGGGGACTCCTGCTACTCTTAAGATCCCGTTGGATACTGTTATCCACCTGTGATATCAGCTCATCACTGGGTGACCATGTGAAGGGTTCTGATATTGTGTGACGCACAGATGCACTGAGTGAGATGACAAGTCTGCATCGGTTGTCATCCCATTATTTGCTATTAGGAGCTGAAAGTCATTCCTCTTCAGTGCTTTAAATGAGGTTAGTATTTGGCTGATTCAGAATCGTGCACTGAGAAGGCACTAGGAATCACAGAGTCACGAAAGCCAGCTTGTTGACTCTATAATTAACATTTGAGGACAAAATAAAAACTCATACATTGTGATAAATCGTTAAGTTAAACTTATTCTAAATATTTTCAGGTGTGGTGAAAGAAAATGGAAATACTAGTTTTCTGCTCTTGCCATTCACTAGGTAGTGCATCAACCATTTAAAAAAAAATATTTTGCTACGCTGGCGTTTCTCTCATCTACAAACCCCTTAATGCAATATATTTTTGTTTGAATATTTTGCAAACACTGCTTTTGACATGGTGCTTGTGTTGCAATCATTGTGTTGGTGTAAAAATATTTGTGTATATATATATATATATATGCATATATATATATATATATTGGAAGACCCGTGAAAAAAATCTAACCAAATGCCCAAATACCACGCAACTCATCTTCAAGAAAAAAAATCAGCTGGAATAAAGTCAAAATAATTGAGTGCCACATGGGTGGACACTTAGTCACCTACCGTTTATTAGTTCACTGTCCTTTTATGAAATTGCACAATTGCCAACCCTTTATACGTTACAAATACTTACTAGATACATGATATGAACATGCACTTTTCTTGTGTGGTTTACAATCAATGTAAGTGTTGCACTTCACATCGTTATTAAAGAGTGCATGAACTGTTGGATTAGAGGATACTCATATTGTGTGTTTTACCATAACTGATTGATAGTCTTGATGAAATAAACCGTCCTTATTCAGTAGATAATGTACTTACTATAAAGATGAAATTTGACTTCCATACAGTGTACTTTAATACTTTGAATAACATTTATGGATTAGCAAACGAAATAGAAACCATCCTCAGATATGCAGAATGTGATTTCACTTAAAACGATAAAGAATTTATGTAATGTGTGCACTGTTACGCATATATTTCATTTAAATGTAGTTCCTAGCCATACTTACACATAATCATTTAAAAGATTTACTGTATGTTACATGTAATGTGAATCTAATGCATTGGTGTTTAAATGTGCACACACATATTATTTTTTTTTAAACTCTTTTCTTTGATGACAAACAAAACAAACATCGATACATTTGTTGTGTCTTGTTAAAGTGCAAAAATCTATCACAAACTTAGCAAGCATCACAATCGTCGCAACCTATTTGATCATTTACATTTATCACCTCTCAGCTGCGCTAATCTAATGTTGCCTTTCTCAGGGGCAAGTATCGCTTAGTGGTGGCGTACATATGCTCCCCCGTACAGATTCCACTTGCCCCACACCTGTGCCCATTTCCTTGGGCAGCCTCGGCTTTCATATGCAGTCTTTTCGGCTAGCATACACCAGTCCATATCTTTCATCCAAGCCTGCATTATTGGTGTTAAGGGGGTTCCCCATGCTCTAGCAATGTTACGCTTAGCTATCGTCAATCCAAGCGTCACCCAGGTCTTTTCTTTGCTTTTCAGATCTGTGTCACCCCATATATTTAGGAGGCACCAATTGGCTTCTGGCTCCAGCTTTGCCCCCAATACCTCCCCCAAATAGCCCACGATTTCCTCCTACTATCTTTTAACATATACACAGGTCCATATTATATGAAAAAAACATGCTTTCTTGATTACATAATCTTCTACATTTTGAATCCTCCCTATAGCCCATTTTGGCAAGTGTTTGGCATGAGAGGTACATTCTGTGCAGAATTTTAAGTTGTACTAATCGGAACCTGGAAGAAATGCCCACCTCTTGCGGGGAGCATGCCAGACCTGCACCGTGTGTTTGGTAGGGCCCGTGAGTTGTAGTCGCGCTGGTGTTGCATACAGTGCCCTATCATAACTCCCCCCAGGCAAAACCATTTTATCCATTCTATATCTCGGCTCGTTAATTGGACGATATGTACAATGGTTGATGGCAGTTAGTTGCGATGCCCAATAATATTTATGCATGTCGGGGAGTCCCATCCACCCATCGTACCATCCTCTTACCAGTTTCTGCATGGCTATTCTAGGCGGCTTCCCTTTCCATATGAGTTCTCTCTGTTTGCTCTCAATAGTTTTAAAATAAGTGGTTGGGACTGCATACGGCCTGTTCTGTAGTATATAGAGAAAGCGTGGGAGTGCCATCATTTTAAATAATGCAGTACGTCCCAGTAGGGTTAGTGCAAGGGTTTTCCAATGTCGCACATCGCTTTTCAGGCGTTGTAGTGGGGGCAAAAGGTTCTGATTATAGAATCGAGTGAGGTCAGTGGTGATGTAGATTCCCAGGTATCGGAACCCTTCTACTGCTATTGTTGCCTCGCATTCCCTGGGAGGAGGGGGGAGTCTCACCTTTCAATACGTAAACTATTGACTTTGTCCAGTTGATTGTGTATCCTGAGTACTTCCCAAAAATATAGAAGATGTGTATCACTCTATGTATCGAGGATTTAGGCGAAGCCAGGTATAAAAGTATATTGTCGGCATAGAGAGATATTCGATCCTCCCAGTCTCTCGCCCAGCGAAGTCCTCTTAGAGGGTCTCCGCGAATCCATAAAGCAAGGGGTTCCAATACTAGGGCAAAGAGTAATACTAAGGCAAAGTAGTGGTGACAGGGGAAACCTTGTCTCATCCCTCTTCGTAAAGTGAAGGACGGGGATAATGTACCATTGACCACTACTTGTGCTAGTGGGTCACTATAGAGGAGTCTAATCCAGGCCACAAAATTAGGAACAAATCCCAGCTTTCTCATAACTGCAGATAAGTAAGGCCATTCAATGGTGTTGAATGCCATTTTGGCATCTAGGGACATTACTACTGCGTCCTCTCTCAACGTGTTCACCCGTCCCAGCACTCCATGGAACCTACGCAAATTAAGTGAGGTACTTCTCCCTGGCATAAAGCCGGACTGGTTGGGATGCACTAGTTTCGGGACGATCTGCATTAAGCGTGAGGTGAGTAATTTGGCAAGGATTTAAGCTTCAGCATTAAGTAAGGAGATGGGGCGATGAGAAGAGCAACTATTTCTTGGTTTACCTTCTTTGTGGATTACCACTATTGTGGCTAGTCATTGATCAATAGGAAGTTTGCCATATTTCCGACTCTCGTCGTACATGTCTTTCAGGTATGGGGCTATCGTATTAGCCGCCAACTTGTAGAGTTCTAGTGGAAAGCCATTAGGTCCTCCTGTTTTACCCGACTTAAGTTCTCTGATAGCCTGTGCTACTTCGTCACTCGTTATGTCGCCCTCTAACAACGTTAGGTCCTCCGAGGTTAGGGATGGGAGGGACATGCCTGCTGGTTATACTCTTGATTCCGTTTCTGATAATGAGTTTGTAGTGGAGTACACTCGCTCATAGTGTGCGGCGAACTCCACTGCAATTAGTTGTGGGTTGCGTATTATTTGCCCTCCTTCTGTTGTTAGCTGCGTCACTAATCTGTTCGCCTGCTCTCGTTTGTTGAGCCAGGCGAGTAGTTTCCCTGCCTTGTCCCTGACCTCATAAATCTTGCTTTGCGTAGCTCTGTTCGTTGCTTTTGTGACCTCCGTCGCTAAGTCTTTATATTCTTTCTTTTTAATGCTCAATCTGTTTGACACTTTCCGATTCATCCCCGTCTAGTTCACCCTCCAATTGTAAAATGTCTCTCTCTTGTTTTTCTAGTGCTGCCTGCTTTTCCTTCCGAAAGCCGGTGGTCAGAGACATGGCCTGCCCCCTAACCACCATCTTAAATGCTTCCTAGAGGGTCTTGGCAGACCACACCGAGCCCTCGTTCTCCTGAAAGTAGAGTTCTATAGCTTCCTTGACACCCTTCCGTATAAGGATTTAAGACTCCATGGTGTGATGGGCGCTATCCTCCCTGGTTGTCATACCCTTTCTCCGTAAATAGCCCAAACAGGAGAATGATCCGAGATGCCTCTTGCCACGTGGCATTTCTCTTTAAATTCCACTGCTTGGTCTGCTGGGGTGAGTATATTGTCTATTCTAGAGAGACTGTTGTGGGCACCCAGTGAAACGTTAATTGCAGTTCTTCTGGGTAGTGGAATCGCCACATGTCAAACTCTGAGAAGTGTGTCTGTGTGTTCTGTAAGTCGCGGGGTGGGTGTCGATCTAGTCTTCCTGACATAGTCACATTAAAGTCTCCTCCTATTAGAAGTCTGCCGGCTAGGAGGCTCAGCAGTGTTTCACCCAATTCCCGAAAGGCTATATTGTGAAGAGAAGGAGGGACATATATGGTCACTATCGTATTTGGATGGCCCTCCCAACTTCCTGTGACCGCTGCATATCTACCTTATGTATCTATCTACCCATGATTTAGTCACGTTCAGTGGGAAAGTGGTTCGCATAAGTATCCCCACCCCTCTAGATCCAGTGGAGAAACCAGAATGGGCTAATAGTTTATATACCCAATGATTTAATGCTTTGCATGTCTTAACTATTAAGTGTGTCTCCTGTAGTAAAACTATGTCTGGGGAGTGTCTCTTTATGTATTGGAGTATGATCCCTCGCTTGAGCTTGTCTCCCAGCCCATTTACATTCCAGGAAAGGAGCCTCAGTCCCTTATCTGATGTCGAGCCCATACTGATTTGTTGATATTCTCTCCGTTAGTCCAACTCCCACACCTAGGCCGGTGACGTTGGCTTGGCCAGGGTGCTGGGCTCCTTCAGCCTCCCGTGATGCATAGATCAGTTCATCATGGGATCCAGATTGCCCTGTGCCTGAGACGCTACGTTCACTCCCTGTACCTTCATATGGCAATCTCTTGTGTCATCTAAACCTTTAACTAAAACAAAGTATAACCTAACACCCCCCACCCTGCTTCCCTGTAATCTGGGCCTAGAACTACCCGATCCCCCAATTTTGCAGAGTGCCTGTCGCCCTAGCACAAACTAGTGTGTGTATATAAAACGAGGGGGTAGTGACCCAGATGGCTCCTCTCCTCCCACCACCACCCAAATTTAGTACATATCTTTTGTATATTTATATTGGAAAGAAAGGATATAGTCACAATACTGGCGCTGGCCGTTTGATAAGTGATCAGTTAGATCCGTCCTCCTCCAACACCGCGATGACAAGAGTCGAGCAGCTAGTGGTCACCTCGGCTACCACATCAGCCGGATTCACTGTTCTTAGTGCCGTGTGTTTCCTGGTTTCCATATTCTGTCGATTTTGTGTGAGGTCTCTCCCTTCGTGGTCTAGGACTGCTCCTCCCAACTGTTCTCCATCCATCCATCCATCCATCCATTCCTGCGCTGCAACTGGAGTATCGAAAAACCACATCTTCCCTTCTGCCTCAATACGTAGCTTTGCTGGAAATAACTTGGAGTATTTTATGCCCTTGTCTCGTAGAACCTTTTTGATCTCCATGAAGGATCTCCTTTGATTTTGCACCTAAACAGTGAAATCAGGAAAAAAGGTGTGTAACTGGTGTATGTAACTGGCGGTGCACTACAGGCCATCTGCAACACAATGTCCCGGTCTCGGAAGTTAAACAATCTGGCTAGCAGGGGTCTGGGTAGGGGCCTGGGCCTAGGCCTTCCTCCCGGAACCCTGAGTGCTCTCTCGACAGAAAAGAAATTAGAACGGCCCTTTGGTTGTAGGTGATTTAGGATTAGATCCTCCACAAAGAGGTCAACTGAGGGGCCCTCGGCCCGCTCGGAAACCCCCAAAATTCTGACGTTATTACGGCGAGATCTGCATTCATAATCGTCCAATTTAATTTCCAGGTTGTGAATGGAGGCTTGCAGTTCTTTCATTTGTTGCTGCATGGTCTTTGTTTCTGTCTAGAGGACCACTGTGATCGCCGCCACTGTTTTGAGTTTATCGCCCATTTTCTGTAATTCCGCCCTAATGAGTGTTACCTCTATCGTGATGGAGTCCATTCTATTCTCCAGTGAGGTGCAGACTCCACCTATTGCTTCCATAATGTCCTTTAAGATAGGGTCGGCGCCCTCTGAGCCCAGCGTGGTCGAGGCAATGTTTCAATGTCTGGAGTTTTTCCCAGTGCATATTTATCAAGTTTGGTGGGTTCCCTTTTGACCCTTGATACCAGCCCTCATATCCAACACAGGGATGGGAAGGGGCCACCTTCTTTGTGTCTCTAGTCCCCCTGGGTAGTAGCCGCCCCCTGACCATGAAGTTACTCACTCCACTCGGCTACCTGTGGACAGTTAGTTGGTGGCCACAGGTCAGCCAGAAGCATTAGGACGCCCCCAACAGAACCCCACAGTAATGCAATTCACCCGTGCACCGCGCACCCAGGAGAGGCGGGAAGGGGGGTATTCTTACTTGATTGAGTATGTCGATCTTTAGGCCACTCTGGGATTGGCTGCCTCAATTGTTGCTCTAAGCGTCCGCCAGGGTGTGTGGATTCGGTGCGATAGCTGCGTATTAGTTTCCCTTGGCTCTCTTCAGTCGTCAAGTGGACGTCCGGTGTCCCGTATTGCCTGCCGAGCCGCTCCCAACGTGATTCATATCTCCTCCGCCGCTTAGGTCTACTATGGGGGATTCCCCGGGGGCCCAGTATTTACTCGGTCCTGCTCCCGGGTCTCCTGTGTCACCACTCAGCTCTCCACTGCACCCGTATCCACTGATCTGCCCCCACCTGGTGCCTCGACTGAGCTGAAAACGAGGGCGGAGGGAGAGAGATAGAGCAGTCACTGCGCCTGCGGTCTTACTCCCGGGCTCCAAGTATTTTCGCTGCACAGCCAGCCTTCTTCTCCGATCTCCTTTCCGGCCCAGCACTCGAGTCCGGGGATTAGAGCCGCCAGTAGGCCTCAGCCCGTCTCGTCTCCCTCGGCGCTGAATCGCAAGCAGTCAGTCTAGAATCCGGCAACGCCAGTCTTAGGGAGTGCCCGACACTGCTTTTTGTCAAGCATTCGGATCTTTTGATGGATTAATGGGTGGTAGAGGCGAGCGAGCTACGGAGCTTCTCTAACTCGTGGCCATCTTCACCGGCGCCTGGTCATGCCCCCGCGCACGCATATTAAATGTACACTGTTGATTTAATGCTTTAACTTGTCTTGACTAGGCCTGTATTTTACCATGCTGCATAAATACTGCTTCCCATTTTCTGCTAATGTGACATTTTTGGCAGGTATTCAATTGCATTGTTAGTTTGAGAATAGATACATTACTTTACTAGTGATAGAGGAGAGAGCCTGAGAAGAAGAACTTGATGAAAGAACATGAGGAGCCAGAGTGTCGACTGAAAGGACTATTCAACAATGTTGTGATCTAACCTGTGCGTGAGAAGGAGATGTCATTCCCATGCCCGGTGTAAGATTTTATCCTGATGTTGCAGTCTGCAACATGAGAAATGGATGAGAACAATGGACCCCTGATGATACGTGCAAAGGGGTGTTACCCTGAAGACTCTTATGTGTTATAACTTAAGGCTCGATTACGAGTCTGGCAGACCACATACCGCCAGACACAAGGGGGCGCGGCGGTGGCAGTGGCGCTTTTCCGACCACCCTATTACAATTAGGGCGGACAGACTGCCAGTGCCCCACCGCAGCCACCAGGGAACCGCCGTTCCCTGTCAGTGGTGTAGAGGCAGCAATATGCTTGGCGGGACCGCCGCGATCCCATCAAGCAGATTACAATTTCCTCTCCACCACAGTTTCATGGCAGTTCTTTATCCATGAAAACCGTGGTGGATAGGAAACAGAGGTGCTCTTCAGGGCTCCCTTGTAGCTCAACGCCATGCTGACTTCAAAGTGAGAGGATTTATGTGACAATCTTGCTGGATACTGGGGGAGGGAAAAGTAAGGTTTGTTTCTACCACACAAAATATAAATGCCTGTAAACGACCTGTGCAAATATTTCAGAATATATCAGAATTAGAAAAGCACAAATTAAGCACATTTTTTGTAATTTTGAAGTGTGGTGGAAATAAATATTTTAGTATGATCAAAACATATCAAATCAATACACTAGGTCGTGCCATTTCCACACATTATCATTTGTACACTGTATAGGTTTATCAGTAAAACTGTATGTGCAAAAGTAATGGTAATTTCAATTGAAAATGTGTTGTCTATAATGGCAATGCGCTACCACACCATACATACTCCCCTTTATGCCACTCCACTATGCAACACTGTACTCCACTCTATGCGCCTACAACACTCCACTCTACGAAACTCCACCCTATCCCACTCCACTCTACCACACTCCACTCTATGTCACTCCAATCTATGACACTTCACTCCACGGCACAATGCTCCACTCTGTGCCACTCCACCCTACACCTCTCTATGCCAATTCACTCTAGGCCAATCTACTCCACTGTACGCCACTCCACTACACTTTACACCACTCCATGACACTTCACTCTACTCCATTGCACTCTGTTACACTCTATGCCACTCCACGTCACTCCACTCTGTGAAATTCCATGCAACTTTACTCCACTTCACACCATTCCACTCACCTACCCATCTCTACTCTACTCCACTCTATGCCAGTGTATGCCATTCTACTCTGCGCCACTTTACTCTTGCCCACTCTACGCCACACCAGTCGATTCCACACCACAACACTCCACTCTATGCCACGCCACTCTACTCCACTCAAAGCAACTCCTTGCTATTCCATGTTACAGCACTTTACTCCACTCTATGAAACTCCACTCTATGCCACTCTACACCACTCTATGACATTCCACTCTACAACACTCCCCTCTATGACACACCACTCTATGTCACTCCAGTGTGCAACACTGTGCTTCACTCTACACCACTCCACTATATGCCACTCTATGCCATTTCACTCTACGGCATGCTATGCCACTCCACTCTTTGCCCCTCCACTCTAGGACACTCCATTCTACAACACTTCACTTCACTCTACACCACTCCACTCTATGGCACTCAACTCCACTCTACGCCACTCCACTTCATGACAGTTTGATCCACTCCACTCTACACCACTCTGTGCCACTCCGCTCTACAACTGTCTATGCCACTCCACTCTACGACACTCTACTCTACTCCACTCTATGCCTCTTTACGACACTCTACACCACTCCACATTATTCCACTCAGTTTCCTCAATGCCACTCCATGCCACTTTGTTCCACTCCATGCCACTCCACTCTACACCACTCTATGACACTTCACTCTACTCTACAACACTCTATTCGATTCTATGCCACTCCATTCTACGACACTCTATGCCACTTCACTCTGCGACACTCTACTCCACCCTATGTCCCCCGTTCTACACCCATCCAAGACAGTCCAATTTACAACACTCCACTCTATGACACCCCACTCTACAACACTCCACTCCACAGCCCTCCACAACACTCCATCCCACTCCACTCTACTCTACTACTCCACTCTACACCACTCCACAGTACTCCACTGTATGTCACTCCACTCAACAACACTTTATGCCACTCCACTCTACGCCCCTACACTCTATGCCCCTCCTCTCTGCGACCCTCCACTCTCCATCACCCCACCCCACACCACTCCACTCTACGCCACTTCAATCTAAGCCACATCACTGTATGCCATTCCTCTCTATGCCATTCCACTCTATGCCACTCCACTCTATGACACTTTACTCCACTCTATGCCACTCCACTATACTGTACTCCACTCTATACCACTCTACAACACTCTACTATACTCCATGCCGCTCCACTCTACAACATTCTACTCCTCTCTACACAACTCCCTTTATGCCACTTTACTCCAATCTACACCTCTCCACTGTACTCCAATGTACTCTTTGACACACTACTCCACTCTGCTCCACTGCTCCACTGTACACCACTCTGTTCCACTTAATCTACGACACTCTATACCACTCCACTCTATGACACTCTACTCCACTCAACAGTTCTGAGGAACACAACATTTGTTCTCGCACCAACACTTAATCCGCTGAAATACGTTTTCCCAAAACTCAGAGAATCATTTTCATAGTGCCAATATATCTAATACATCTCGCACTGACCCTTGTCCATTGTATGGGAAATAACGTTTATTTGTCTCACTCCTTATCCTTGCAATTCCTTCCGAACAGAAATGCAGTTTGTAACTAAAGTACTGTGTGAGGATGCACTTTATGTAATAAGTAGACATTTCGCTCAAAACTCTTGAGTTGAGGTAAAGATATAATCCTTAATTTCATTTATTTGTGAATACATTATCTGAAATAGTGTGATTCTATGGCAGTATGTCAAAATGTATTTGTGATTTGTATGAATGGGTGAAAAACTATCTGGTTACTAGTAAAAATTGATTCTCAAGTAGTGACAAACAGGTCCTCCTAATGGCATTATCCAGTTTCTCAATATTTCAAAAGGGATACTTTACTGTATGATAATAAAGCACCTTAATTTTCATTGTGACTGACAAGGCCCATCCGGTTGGAAGGTTCAAGAAAGTACTCAGGAGTTACAGTGTATCTCCACATTAGTATGTCACATGAATAAGCCCGTCATTTATCACCCACCACCAAGATTGTTGAAATAGATTTTCTTTATTATGAGGCTTTTATAAAATCAAAGCACAAAAGAATACGAGGTTCCTCAATCAAAAACAAAAAGGATCTAAATAGATTCTGTTGGATTTGTAGGAGTGGAGTGACAAGTGCAGGTGGAGTACCAAAGGGGGATTCCTCCTTTTGGAACTAGGGCTCTCACACACCCAGCAAGCTAGGTGTCATGCTTCATCATTTGGGCCTGCTCCTCGTCGGGTCGGTGCTGCAATACCCGACGGGCTCCCGTGACGGGGCTCTTTAACGGAGTTCTTTTGTTCCGGCCGTATGGGTGTTGTGCAAGTGAGGGGCCAGGTGGGTGTAGATGTGAAAGGAATTTAAAACAGATACAGGAATCCTTTGAACAATTTTATTCTGGTAGGTTCCCTGTTCTGGTTAAAATTATAGGAGTGGGCGATAAGTAAGCTTGAAATGAAGCTGAGAACGCTCACCTCCTAGGTGGTCGACATGTTTCACGCCTAATCAGTCGAAGGGATCTGGCTGCGATTCATCAGGACCTAAATATGCAAGCTACCTACACATGTGGTGTGGTGTAACCTACCTACCACTTGGTGATGTAGTTCCGATTGAGTTCGTGTACTAGATGAAACAACCTGCAAAGGAATAATATAAAATAAAGAGGCATTATTGCAGAATTAATAGCCCCCAAAATGAAAAACGAGGATCACTTCACAAGGTGGACTGTTTATAAGGCAGTATTCATTGCTGCAAGTAGTAAGTAAAGATGCTATAAAGGATATAAAAATTATAAAAACACTGTGATTAATACAATGTGACTTTTTGGATATGTGTCAGGGCTCATAGTGAAGAACAAGTAGGTGAAGAGATGTCACACAATTGAACACACACTGTGACTCACCTATCTAGTATAGTAAATGGCTTCATCAGCAGCAGTAGACTAAAGACATCAGAACTGCGATGTCTTAAGAGGGGGTAAAGGGACAAATCACCATCGGTGTTAGTGGTATTACAAGTATTGCGAGTAAACGGTAATTTACAGGTATCTCTAACATGGTGCCAGTATCGTGGGGTAGTTCCGGCGACTCAGGTGGACCCAGAGTCGGTGTCTGGCGTCTAATTAGTGTCCTGCCCCGAGGCGGGTGTCTCACCACTTGTGGGTCGGGTCTACTGGCATTAGTAGTCTCGCAGGCTGGCAATAAACCCCCTGTGTGCGGGTGTGCATTTAAAGACCTCGCCATAAAGATGACAAAAGCCAGACATTTCCCTGGTTGAGTAGCCGGTCACCGTGGGAGGAGGTCACCAATTGAACAACCAACCCGCCAAGCCCCACGTTCCCTACTGAGACATACCAGGAAGGCCCATAGATCTGGTTCCGAGTTGGATGGCGTGCAAAACTTACCAGCTTCTCATCGAAGCGCCGCGTAGCACCTACCCCGTTCCGCTGCTGCCGGGATGGTATTTGGTGCAGATCTGACTGCACTCTTTATACACCGCCTAACGAGCGTTGGGGGCGGGAAGCGGGCAGTAATTGTGCTCATGTGAGTGGTTACCACAGGACCATAGTGATTTGTACGGAACGTGTCGGCCATCTTGGAGTAGACAACGTTCTGCCCAAAGAGCCCACAAGGGAGCTAACAAATGGTTATTATCTTAACGGTAAAAAGCAGCGAGTGTAGACTAATGTGTCATATTCGTCCTAATTCGTATGTTATACTAATGGCCTATCAAGCGGGCAGCAATTGTGCTCAGGTGAGTGATTACCGCAGGGGCATAGTGATTCGTTGGAACGTGTCGGCCATCTTGGAGTGGATAGCGCTCTTTCCAAGCGGCCCTCCAAGGAGCTACCAAATATGTTATACTGGTTGCTGCCATAGCTTATCATATACAGGGTAATCAGAGTGATTGTGGCTCAACTATGATTATAAAGGTTTAAGTCAAAGAACCCCACTGTATTTCGTCATTCAATCAATGGCGGTCTAGGCCAAGCCGGTGGACCCACCTCTGTTCAATCCGGAACAATGCTGACTGAGTTATTCTCGGACGTGTTTCAAGAACAAGCCATCTAATGCTTTCAGGGGTGTGTTGATGGTCCTTACAGTGAGTGTAAAGTTTGGTGGTGACTTTCTGGCAACAAATATTGCTCTTATGTTCAGATATCCTTATTTTGATCGCTCTCATTGTCATCCCCACATATTTTTTGTCACATGGGCATATCAGCAGATATATGCAGTGAGTAGTATTGCAATTGGTATGAGACATGATTTTCCATGTGAATGACTGTGTGAGGCTTAATTCTTTGGTGGGTTTGGTTTGTGGACATGCTGCGCAGGAACAGCAGGGGTAGTGTCCCTGCACAGGAGGGAGGTTCCACAGTTGTATTTGTGTGTTGGGGCCACTTTTTTTCGGTCTGGTGTGGATGAGTAAATCTTTCAGGTTTTGAGTGCGTTTGAAAGCAAATCTCGGTCTGGGGATCACCAGTGAGCCTGTATTTAAGATATTCCAATGTTTATTAATGATTTTTTTCAATCGATTGGATCCAGGTGTAAAAGACGTTACACAGGTCAGGATATCACTGGGTTCCTTTTGCTGAATTTCTAGTAAGGCCTCTCGATTGTTATTCCTTGCACGTTTGAGTGATCTTGCTACTCCTCGGGGGGGATATTGTCTCCTTATTAGATTCTTTGAAAGGATCTGTGCCTCAGTTTTGAAGTCATCGATAGAGCTACAATTCCTCCTGATGCGGAGAAATTGTCCAAAGGGCAAGTTGTCTCTCAAAGCTTGGGGATGGTGGCTGCTGTATAGCAGCAGGCTGTTCCTATCCGGGGGCTTTTTATAGAGTGTCGTAGTGAGCTGTGTACTGTTTCTGCTAATTTCAAAGTCTAGGAAGGGAATGCTGGTAGCAGAGATTGTGTGAGAAAATTTCAGATGATCATTTTTGGAATTTACCCATTCGCAAAAGTTTTTGCAGGTGTCTAAGTCTCCTCTCCAGAAGATAAGGATGTTGTCGATAAATCTCTTCCACAGTCTCAGGTTACCCAGGAAGGGGTTGCTGTGATGGTAAATGACCTCCTCCTCAAAGGCCGCCATGTAGAGGCAAACCACACTAGGGGCAAATGTACTCCCCATCGAAGTCCCCTGAGACTGGTGGAAGAGTTGGGTTTTGAATTCAAAGAAATTTTCTGTCAACGCAAGTCTCGCGCATTCCATTATGAAGGAAATAGGTGTGGGAGAAGTCCACTCCACCTGGTTCAGGGCTGTGTCAAGAACAGTTAATGTGACTCTCTGGGGCATATTCGTGTATAGTTGTTCCACGTCCAGAGTTACAAGGAAGTCAATGTCATGGAAATCAGTTATCTCGCCTATTATGCGTAAGACATCAGTGGTGTCTTTGACATAAGAGGGGGTCAGTTTCGCCAATGGTTGAAGATAGTGGTCACAGAGTTGTGAAAGTGGTTCCAAAATCGAGCCCAACCCTGAAACTATTGGTCTGCCTGGAACCGGTGTGGTAGCCTTATGAATTTTTGGATGGGTATAGAAATATGGGGTCTTGGGTTCACTTGTTATGAGGAAATCTGCTTCCTTCTTGCTAAGCCACCCGTTTGTTTCTGCTTCATAAACAATCCGTGTGATCTCAGCCATCAATCTGGTAGTGGGATTTGTCGTGATCGGGGTGTAAAACTTGCGATTGCTAAGTTGTCGGAGACACTCCTGATCGTAGTCTGTTGTGGATTGGATGACGGTGGCACCGCCCTTGTCTGCCTGTTTGATTGTGATAGTATTGTCATTCGCAAGGGCATGTAGTGCCTGCACTTCATTTTTGGATAAGTTTTGGAAGGAGGTATGTCTGGTTGTCCCCTTCAGGTCTCTGAGGACTGCTTGTTCGTATGTTAGAACCTCAACGGGGACCATGCTACTGTTTGGGGTAAAGTTTGATGGTTTCTTTAGTCCTGAGCCTTGTTGGGGTATTGATGGTTTGTCATTGAAAAATGCTTTCAGACGTATCTTTCTGAAGAATTGCTGGATCTCGCAGAGATCTCTGAATTCATCAATTTTGGGGGTTGGCACAAAGCCTAGTCCCTTTTCCAGTACTATCATCTCTGTGTCAGAGAGGGGTCGGGATGATAGATTCACCACTAGTGTCTTTTGCCCTGGGTCTTGCTCCTTGTTTCCATCGAGTTGGGTTGTTGGTCTTCCCATTGTACAGACCTCTGATCTCTTCTTTTGTTGCGCCCTTTTCCTCTGCCCCAGCCTCTGCCTAAAAAAGGACGGTTATCAGGGGGCATAAATTGTTGTGGGCCAGGAGGATAGGGTTGAAATGGCCAGTATGGTTGGGGTGGGACTGGGTAACCTGACATGTTGTAGTTAGGGAAGTAGGGACGATTAATTCTTCGTTGTTCGTTACTTCCCCAACTGCCTGTGCTAGAGTCGCTACCTGAGGAGCCCCTCCTGGTGGTCTCAGAACTATCATCTGATGAATAATCAGATTTATTCGAGGTGTAGTTTGCTTTTAAGTAAGGGTAGGCCTTCTCCTTTCCAAATTTTTGGATGTCTTTTTGGAGTTTGTCTACCTTTTGTTTCATGAGATACTCTTTCTGTTCCGCTATCTCATTGTTGAGTTCAGACAATTTGGATTTGAACAAGGTTATTTGGATCGTAGTTTTAAGGGCACCTTCCACAATCTGGATCCTGACTAGGAGAGCGTCAGCTAACCGTTTTGCAGTATTGATAATTAGAATGAGCCAGTCCCTGGTGCCCTTCCATGCCACCAGGGACCATTCTTTTTTAAACACTGTGTCCTCCAGGAAAAGCCTGGGAAAGTTTTTTACTAGAAGGCCATTTGGGGCGATGTTGGCCCGTAGATACTCTGTCATTAAGGCCCCATGAAGCGTAATTCTGAGCCAATCTTTCTTCATGGATGTCAATGTTCTCCAGTCTCCTGATAGGGAGCCTGAGGCTGAATTGCTCTCTGAACCCAAGAGCGAGGGAGTGGTTCTAAGTATTTCTGCTGCCATTTCCTCACCAAAACTGAGTCCCTGATTATCCTCCTCCATGATGGGGGTATTTAAAGTCACTTGTTGGTGCTGTTGTCACCGTGTTGGGCCGGGAGGTGCTGTTTGCACTCCCGGTAATCTTATGGTTCTGTCCCACGGGTAAGCCCGTGCTATAATGGTACAATCAAGAGGGACTGGGGGCTTTTTTATGTGAGGTCCAACGTAATTGCCCCAGTTGATACTAAGCACAAAAGAATACGAAGTTCCTCAATCAAAAACAAAAAGGATCTAAATAGATTCTGTTGGATTTGTAGGAGTGGAGTGACAAGTGCAGGCGGAGTACCAAAGGGGGATTCCTCCTTTTGGAACTAGGGCCTCACACACCCAGCAAGCTAGGTGTCATGCTTCATCATTTGGGCCTGCTCCTCGTCGGGTCAGCGCTGCAATACCCGACGGGCTCCCGTGACGGGGCTCTTTAACGGAGTTCTTTTGTTCCGGCCGTATGGGTGTTGTGCAAGTGAGGGGCCAGGTGGGTGTAGATGTGAAAGGAATTTAAAACAGATACAGGAATCCTTTGAACAATTTTATTCTGGTAGGTTCCCTGTTCTGGTTAAAATTATAGGAGTGGGCGATAAGTAAGCTTGAAATGAAGCTGAGAACGCTCACCTCCTAGGTGGTCGACATGTTTCACGCCTAATCAGTCGAAGGGATCTGCCGGCGATTCATCAGGACCTAAATATGCAAGCTATCTACACATGTGGTGTGGTGTAACCTACCTACCACTTGGTGATGTAGTACCGATTGAGTTCGTGTACTAGATGAAACAACCTTCAAAGGAATAATATAAAATAAAGAGGCATTATTGCAGAATTAATAGCCCCCCAAAATGAAAAACGAGGATCACTCCACAAGGTGAACTGTTTATAAGGCAGTATTCATTGCTGCAAGTAGTAAGTAAAGATGCTATAAAGGATATAAAAATTATAAAAACACTGTGATTAATACAATGTGACTTTGTGGATATGTGTCAGGGCTCATAGTGAAGAACAAGTAGGTGAAGAGATGTCACACAATTGAACACACACTGTGACTCACCTATCTAGTATAGTATATGGCTTCATCAGCAGCAGTAGACTAAAGACATCAGA
The DNA here is from genome assembly GCA_963921515.1 of Calotriton arnoldi. Taxonomy (NCBI): domain Eukaryota; kingdom Metazoa; phylum Chordata; class Amphibia; order Caudata; family Salamandridae; genus Calotriton; species Calotriton arnoldi. Next base: position 212,558 of record CAWUFW010018149.1, read on the forward strand.
ACTGCGATGTCTTAAGAGGGGGTAAAGGGACAAATCACCATCGGTGTTAGTGGTATTACAAGTATTGCGAGTAAACAGTAATTTACAGGTATCTCTAACATGGTGCCAGTATCGTGGGGTAGTTCCGGTGACTCAGGTGGACCCAGAGTCGGTGTCTGGCGTCTAATTAGTGTCCTGACCCGAGGCGGGTGTCTCACCACTTGTGGGTTGGGTCTACTGGCATTAGTAGTCTTGCAGGCTGGCAATAAATCCCCTGTGTGCGGGTGTGCATTTAAAGACCTCGCCATAAAGATGACAAAAGCCAGACATTTCCCTGGTTGAGTAGCCGGTCACCGTGGGAGGAGGTCACCAATTGAACAACCAACCCACCAAGCCCCACGTTCCCTACTGATACATACCAGAAAGGCCCATAGATCTGGTTCCGAGTTGGATGGCGTGCAAAACTTACCAGCTTCTCATAGAAGCGCCGCGTAGCACCTACCCCGTTCCGCTGCTGCCGGGATGGTATTTGGTGCAGATCTGACTGCACTCTTTATACACCGCCTAACGAGCGTTGGGGGCGGGAAGCGGGCAGTAATTGTGCTCAGGTGAGTGGTTACCACAGGACCATAGTGATTTGTACGGAACGTACGGCCATCTTGGAGTAGACAACGTTCTGCTTTTATAAAATCCACATAGAGAAAATATGCCAGTGTTTACCTTCTATTGTTCTAGCATAAAGATTGCATATTCATTGCCTGGAACAGCAGAGAATACATCGTTCCATTAAAAAATTATTATTTATAAGTATTTTTAAACAGTATAAAAGTGCTCGCCAACAATGTAGCCAACGAATTGGAAATTTCCCAATCCATTTAAACTTAGCCTGCATAGTTTGCGCCTAATAACTAAGTTATCACTATTGCCCCTTATGAGAGCCCTCATAATGTCAGGAGACTGATGCCCCGCAAGGACTTTTGACTGTGGGAAGATCAGGAAGTCCAGGTTTTGATGGTCTTGGTCTTCCAGAGGTAAAGGCGACCCTTTCTAGTAGCCATAGAGCTGCCGTCACTTGGTAGCGTCTAAGCAGATGGTGGCTTACAGAAAGACCCTGACAGAGGAAAAAGCCTCCTATATGGCATCGAGGCCCTCGGTGGGCGAGGACAACTACAAAAAGAGGAGTGAACCTCTAAGGACCAGGAGAATGTTGGAGAAAACTAGAACTATCAGGAACTGGACGAAAACTGGAGACAGACTACCCCACGAATCACCAAGAGAGAGCCTAGAGCAAGGAACCACACCAACAGGACTGATGAAGCGTTACGATGCAAAGAGCAAAGGAATTCCTTCCTTTTATACTCTAGAAACAGGAAATTACCTTTCAAAACAGACTGCCACCTTGTTAGATTGGGAAACTCATTGACAATAATAGTGAGCCCACCATCTTGGATTGGGTGATATATGTTTCCCACATATCTCACTAGAAGATGCTGGGAAGCAGAAGAACTGGAATGATGGAAGTACCAAAAGCACCTCCCAACAGGACATACCCAAGAAGAAGATCGAGGGCACAGGAGATTGTACCAGTAGGCCGACTGCCGTAAGGTAGGTTTATAAAGGGAGCGCAGTGGCCCGCCGGCCCTCCAAAGGCCACACTTGCACTCAAGCTGCTGTGCGCCCGGCCCGCCCAAGGTGAACTTAGGAACTGTTGTCAGGCAGGGCGCAGGTAGCCACGCAAGAGACTACAGCCAAGGTAAGACAAAAATTTGAGATTTGGGAGTATCATACTTTTTAAAATGTTGACTTTTTATAACAGTAAATTGCATCTTGTCTCAATTCATAAACTCTTTAATTAGCTTGCCAAAAGCTACCTTAATTACATATAACAGCTAATGTATACATTTTTCAGAGTAACTTATAGACCTGAAGAATTTCAGAAATGGAGAAGCAGAATTATTCAAGCTAGTGTTCGGTGCCACCAATGCAGATGTGTTACAATAAATTTTGTAACAGAGACTATTGCATAATGCACTATTAACATAAATTATCTTAGAGATCCAGAAACAGGTTGTCTGAAGAGAGAGAGGGCCTAACAAACAAGCATTGTCAAAGCCAGTAGGTCTTGCCTTATTATCTAATGGCTTTTCCAAGGCTGATGCTAGTTAACATAAGCAAACAAGGCACAAAAATGCAGACTCTCCCAATGGTTGTGTCATTCTGTAAGTGCATGCATGCATGAAGATGTGTGCGTTCACATGTCTCACTACACATGTATTACTGATCTAAGATGACCGATGCCATTTAGATCATTAAATTAGAAAATATCTATTTTATGTACGATATTGCACCTTTCGGATAGCCGAGTGGACTGGCAGCAAATAGTATAAGTTGGACGCACCCAAATAAATAAATAAATATTAAATGACTGCAAGGGGTGCAGGTGCAATGGAGGAGCAGGTGACCACTCTAGTCAGGATAACAGGATTACACTTCTAAAATAACCTGTGCTCACCCACTTGGTAGCTTGGCACGAGTAGGCAGGCTTATCTCAGAGGCAATGTGTAAAGTATTTGCACATAAACAGTAATATAGTGAAAACACTACAAAAGAACACCACACTAGTTTTAGAAAAATATCCAATATTTATCTGAGTAAAACAAGACCAAAATGATAAAAATCCAATATACAGTGATCAAAATATGAATAATGAAAAAATTTGCTTTATATACAGTTCCTTGAAGTCGATAGCTCCGTCTGGGGCTATCATGGCATCGTGAGCAAACAAATCCAACAGTTCTGGCCGACCACGGCATGGCGGGCCAGCTATGGTGCCAGGGAGACCCGTAAAACAGTACCTTTGGAGATGCAGGGCGTCGGACCTTACGGTGAGCTCCGGAGGAGTTGCGTCGGCAAGTGCCGGTTCCGGAAGTCGGTGCAGGAGTTGTTGTGCCCTCGAAGCCACACGCATTGAGTGTTGAACTCCATGAGTTTGAATTCAGGAGTGCCGGTGTGGGTGGGTGAAGGGGCTGCGGTGGGAAGCAGAGTGGTGCAACTTGCAGTGCCCTCAGGTCGCGGTGCAGGCAGCGGCTCGGTGATGGTTGACAAGCAATGTCAGTGAGACCAGGGCTGCTTTGTGAGACGGGGCAATGCGATGTTTGGGCTCAAAGTTTGTGGTGCAGGCAGTGGTATCGGTTGATGACCTGGAGTCGATGATGCTGGTGTTGGTGGGCCAAGGCTGCGGGGTGGGACGGGTTGGTGTGTCATGTTACTTACGAGCGGTGCCCCCAAACCACGGTGCAGGCAGCAGAGTCAATGTCAGCTCGGAGTGGCATCGTTGGTGAGACCAGTGCTGCGGTGTGAAGCGGGACGGTGCTCCGTGTTCTCCACGAGCATAGTCCACAGATAGCAGTGCAGGCATCGGCGTCGGTGACAGCGTCGCGGATACTAGGGCGTCTGTGTGAAGCGAGGCGGTGCGGAGTGGAGTGCCCACAGGTCAAGGTGCAAGATGCGGCTCGGTGGCAGTGTTTGGTGGCGGCGTCGGTGAGACCAGGGTTGTGGTGCGAAGTGCGGCAGTGCCTTCAGGTCAGGGAGCGTGCAGTGGCATCATTGACGGCGTTGGGTTACCTTTTCTCTGTGGTAGCTGAAACATCGAGTTCCAGAAGCCGGTACTCAGAAGATGTTGAAGTCTTTGATTTCCCTGAGACTTCCAACAGGAGGCAAGCTCTACTTCATGCCCTTGGAGAAAACTCTACCCGCAGGATGATGAAGGTACAATCCAGTCCTTTCACTGCCCAAGACAGAAGCAGCCATCAGCAGGCCAACACAGCAAAGCACGCAGTAAAGTTGCAGTTCCTCCTGTTAGCTTTTCCAGCCCTTCTTCCTGGCAGGTTTCTTAGTCCAGCAGTAATCTAAAGTTCTGGGGTCAGGCCCCAATATTTATACCACATTTTCCTTTAAAGGCGGTACAAACAAAGTTCCTAAGGCACACATAAACCTGTTCAGCCTGGCTCAAGCCAGGTTCACCACAGCTTTGTGAGAGCAGCCACAGTCCACTCAGGACCAAGCAACAACTCCTCCCACTACTCTAAATGAAGCAGGTCTATTCAGCCTGGCTATGAGTCACCCAGGAAAGGCAGGACACACCTCAACCACCCCGCTTGTGTCTGTCTAGTGTTAATGCACATCCCCTGCTCCTGTCAACACACAATATAAAAATCATCTTTACTAAAAGACTTATCTTTAAATTCTGAGTTCAGGAAGCCTAAACTCCATTTCTCTATCTTGTCCCAATGGAAAGTTATGCTTGTAAGGGGTTACAAAACAATTCCCATGTCTGCCTATGGGACAGATAGCCATGCAATAGTGAAAAACGATATGCGCAGTATTTCACTATCAGGTGCAATAAACACCAGTACATGTCCTACCTTTCCCCCACACTGCACCCTGCCCACAGGGGTACCTTGGGCCTAACTTAGGGGTGTCTTATGTGTGAAAAAAGGGACGGTTAAGGCCTGGCAAGTGGGTGCACTTGCCAGGTCGACATGGCAGTTAAAAACTGTGCACAGACACTGCAGTGGCAGGTCTGAGAACCCTTTGAAAGGCTACTTGTGTGGGTGGCACAATCAGTGCTGCAGGCCCACTAGCAGCATTTGATTTACAGGCCCTGGACACACACAGTACTAGGGACTTAGTTGTAAATCAAATAAGCCAATCATGGAAACCCAATCATAACACAATTTACTTGGAGAGTATATGTACTTTAGCAGTGAATAGCAGTGGTAAAGTGCTGGGATAAAACCAATAAAAACAAGGTCAAAATCAGGAGTCCAAAAAAGCAAAAAGTCTGGGGGTAAACCGGCTGAAAAAGCCAAGTCTAACATAGGGGTAACATTTTTCTCTGCACAGCTGGAGGATTTGGTAAAGAAGGCTAGGCTACTGAGGAGAAAAAGGTTCTATTTTATCCCAAAAAAATACAATCAGGCTCTTCGGAATAAACAGCCCTTCCATGGCTGGGCTTGGGGAGCCGCTGAGAATGCAGTTCCAACAGCAGCTTCAAGCAACCAAATGACGATCAATCCGATATGGTGGGAGGAAGAATAGCCCACTTTTTTCTGAATTGACAAAACATAATTTTGGTCAAATTCGTGCTCAACATTGTCCAGAGTGGTTATCAAATTGTGTTCCACACTACCCCTGCGGAAACATTCTTTTTTATGACACAATTGCCAAAGGATCAGCTGAAACTTTAGGCAATTCATCTGGGAGTACAGAACCTGCTTCAGAAGGGAGCAATTATCCCAGATCCACCCCACCAACATCAGCAAGTGTTTTATTTCAGTCTCTTTTTTTGTGCCGAAACCAGATGGAAGTTTCTGACCCATCCTGGTTTGGAAAATCTCAGTGCTTTTGTACATTACCTTCCATTCAAAATGGTGATGTTACAGCAGATCATCAAAGCTATCTCCAAAGGGGATTAGATGGCCTCCATAGACTTGCAGGCCACTTTCTTCTTTTTATTTAACTTTATTTTTATTGATTATCAAATTAATCGCAGAGAGTATAATCGGTATTGTTCACTTCAAAACATAGACAGTGTTATCATGGAAGCATCAGATTTACATATCAAACATAATTAAACAGTACTCAATCTCTTAAGTAGGGCTAATAAAATATACGTATTTATAAGAAGCAGTGTGTTAAGTGCATTTCGGAAGGACTTCTCCAGGGCTATGGTCAGAACAATCAATGGCTGCAGAGCTAGTTGTGCCCCCATCCCAAAATCATAATTGTGAGGAAGTGGCGTGAGAGTGTTGGTATTGAACCCTGCATTGCAGGATGTCGCCTGAGATGACTTGTTAGCAGCCGAGTCTAATCACCTATCCTACACCTGTGGGAACGATACCCGAGTTTGTCTGGGAAGTGGTGGAGTTGCAAAGGGTGTCGATGTAGACTTTGTGTGGGCCCCAGATATCCTTGGGGCGTGCGGTGCTGGGCAACGTGCTGGAGTAGATTTCACTATTTATGTTGCAATAGGCTAAACTATTCAGCCAGCCTTGTGATGTGGGAGAAACCTTGCTGCCCCAGTGTAATGCGATCTCTCGTTTTGCCAACAGTAGGCTAAGGGATGCAAGTTTCCGGACTGGCTTAGGGAAGTTCACCGTGTAGCCCAGTAACGCCACTTCCGGAATAGGAACAAGGGTGAGTCCAAGAATGTCTCCTAATATTGAGTGCACTAGTTCCCAGTAAGAACATATGTAAGGGCAGGTCCAAGTCAGGTGAGCAAAATCGGCGTGCTGGGCACCTCATTTCCGGCATGCATGTGGTCTGCTAGGGTCAATTTTATGTATCTTAGCCGGAGTCATGTAAATTCTACGCAGAAACTTATAGTGTAATAATTTATGGCGACTATTCAAGGAGACGTCTTTTGTGGCTTTACAGCAAATGGCCCATTGGTCGTCTGTGATCGGGTGACCCAAATCAGTCTCCCATTCCACACGAAGCTTGTCATCTATGCTAGGAATTTGCGTGGAGCAAGCTTTGTAAAGTTTGGAGACGATATTCACTCCGTTCTCATTCTCAATGATGAGGGACAGAGGAGCGAACGAGTCAGGTTCTAAAGGAAAGCCATTTACCGTGGCCCGCAATGCGGAGTACAGACGATTAAGAACAAATTTGTCCATGAACGTGGCCTCTTGGAAGCAAGCTTCTTCTGTGCCCGAAAAGATGTGACCGCCCGGGTACAAGTCTCCGATCGTGAAAACATTAAACTTAGTCAATGTGCGTTGTACAAGGCTCTCGCCTGTAATGGGGAGCCAGCGGGCGTTAGGGAGAGGGAGGGCCGACGAATATAAAACTGGAGTGCCAGTGTATCGCTGTAGCTTGCTCCACGCCCAACTAGTGGTCGAGACCGTTTGTATGTCGACCGGGTCCCTTGGTTCGCCTTTGGGAAAGACAGCAGCAAGCCTTTCAGGGAGGACAGAGTCAGCCTCAGGGCGCAGAAACGGAATCCTGGCGTCTGGGTGGTACCAGGCAAAGGCAAAACTACATTGTGCCACTAGATAGTATAAATAAAAATCCGGCACCCCAAATCTGCCCCTATCATACGGTAAAGTAAGGATCTTCCAGCGGACCCGTGGCTGTTTTCCGCCCCACACCAGCCTGATGAGAAGGGATCACAATGATTAAAAAAAACTATTTGTGAGGGAAATGGGTATATTATTAAAAAGATATAAAAATTTAGGTAGGACCATCATCTTAATTATGGCGATTCTGCCTGCAATGGACAATGGGAGACGCAACCACCTCTCCACTTGAGTCTCCAATATCTCCACCGCTTGTCCATAATTAAGTCGAATAATCTGAACCGGATCTGGGTGTACGTGTATACCCAGGTATTTGATGGAATCAGAGCACCACGCCAAAGGGAATTCACAAGCCCAAGGGGTCGTGCAGGCGGTTAGGGAAAAATAATTGATTTGTGCCAATTAATGCCTAATCCGGAGTGTTGACCAAAACGAATGATCTCCCGGAGAAGCGGGTCTAGGTTGAGTTGGGGCTCCCTGACATATAGGATAGTATCATCAGCGTATAATGAAACCAAAAGGGGGCCCGTCTTAAACTGCAGCCCCCTGTGCAGGTGTCGTTCTTGAAAGTGTCGTATTAATGGATCCATGGCGAGAATGAACAAAAGAGGCGACAGCGGGCACCCTTGGCGTGTGCTGCGGGATAGCGAGAATGAGCTAGAGAGTGTGCCATTTATGCGAAGCCTCGCCATTGGACGACTATATAGCTATAAAGCCAGCCGGCATGCCCATGCGACGCATGATGGACACAAAGAAGGACCACTCAAGTGTATCGAAGGCTTTTTCCGTGTCAAGGAGAATTGCTGCAGCAGGAACCTCGGGGCTGATTCTATGAAGTATTGCGAACAATGTCCGCAAGTTCAAGGAGGTCAAACGATGGGGGACAAAGCCAGATTGTGCCGGGGAGATAATGAATTCCATTAATTGTGAAAGTCGATTGGCAATAATTTTTGCAAGTATTTTATAGTCTACATTAAGTAGAGAAAGTGGCCTGTAGGATCTACAAAGGGAGGGGTCCCTACCGGGCTTAGGGAGAATAATAATAACCGCTTCACTTAACGTGGGTGGCAGGGTTTGTTTTTCCAGGGCTTCAGCATAGACTTCAATCAGTTGTGGAGCCAACAGGTCTGAGAAGGCCTTGTAAAACTCCCCAGTAAAGCCATCGAGGCCAGAGGGGGATGAGCCACAGAGCACCTTAATATCTCCACGCACCTCACTCTCAGTGATAGGGACTGCCAGGAAATCTTGCATATCTTTTTCTAGGTAAACCAGAGCAATCTCTGAGAGATAAGCCTCCTGTGCAGAAGGGTCACGGCCCAGTCTAGAGGCATAAAACATGGTGTAGTATGACCGGAATTCATCCTGGATGTCAGTGGGGGATGTGAGTAGAGCCCCGTTTGAGGTGCGGATCTCAGTAATGTACGCTTTGCTGTAAGGTGGCCTGAGTGTTTGAGCCAGCGTACGACCTGGGCGGTCACCTTCTCCATAACGTCGAGCAATTTGATATTTGCCCAAGTATAGTATCTCGCGATCCGCTGTTTCTCTGTATTCCGAGAGGAGGGCCAGCCTCCTCCCTTGCAAGGAAGATGTGGGGGCACTTCGAGACGCGTTGTCCAGAGCCGTGAGTTCACCCTCCAATCTTGTCAGCGTTGTACGTAGAGCTTTAAGCACCCCAGCATGATTAGAAATGCATACACCGCGTATGAAAGCCTTGAACCCCTCCCACAGCACAGCCCAAGTGTCTACCGAGCCGGTGTTAATAGTGAAGTAGTCCTCTATGGCCTCCCTGATCTCATGACAGAAAAGGTCGTCGAGGAGCGCGCAACCAGGGAAACGCCACTGTCTCTCAAACCCCTCTGCCCGAGGGACACGGAGTCAAAGCTGGACAGGGGAGTGATCAGAGTATGTTCTAGGAAATGTATTCAGCGCCTGATACCAGGAGGACACTCCAGGGGAGAGGAACCAGAGATCAATTCTGGTCCATGTATCGTGTTGTCCTGAATAATGCGTGAAATTGGTAAGTGTGGGGTTGCGCCTGCACCATATGTCCATTAACGAAAACTGGTCGCACAATTCAAGGAGAGCTCGCCGTGCTCGAGGTTTTGTATCTGGTGAGGTGGATGTGCTATCCAAGTCGGTATTTAGAAGGAGATTGAAATCCCCACCTATCAGAATCCGACTGGGTTCTAGTTTAGAGAGCTGCGCGTGCAATGTATGGAAGAATTCCGGCGAATCAGTGTTAGGGGCGTAGACACACATCAATGTAACTTTGTGACCCATTAATAACCCAGTGACAACGGTGTATCAGCCCTCTTTGTCATTGACTATGAGCTGGCAGTGAAAGGGAACCCTCTTGTGTATAAGAACTGCTGTTCCTCTCGCATAGTTACTAAAATTAGCGAAGTACCTGTGTGCACCCCAGCTCGAAGCAAAGTGAGCAGGGTCTGAAACCGGGAAATGTGTTTCTTGCAGGAAGGCAATGTCTATATTATGTCGGATCAAATAATGTACCACCTGCCGTCGTTTACGATTGTTATTGAGACCCCGGACATTCCATGAAAGCAAAGACAAATTGGAGGGACCATCAATCAAACCTGGCTGCGCCATCCGAGATCTTTAAGGAGTCTAAAGAGATCGAGTTCCATTTTGGAAACAGTGAACCAAGACAGTGAGCAACAATAACGATAATCAATAATGAAAACCTGTGAACAACCCCCCATCCCCTCACCCCCACCCAGCCTCACTACAATAAAGGTAAGGCCTACCCCAATTTGAGAGCAATAAACAGAGTACCAATCGACTTTACAGTGGAAAAGCGCTACTTCGAAGAGGTACATCAGGACCAACCAAAACAAACCCAAGGTATCCACCAAGGGGGGTGGCAACGCCACGTCAGACGACCAACTATGAATTACATATTAAATCAGTATACATTACAGTCCCCAGGAAATCTAATAAAAGATGCCAACGTCACCCAACACCAGAGCCAGAAAACAGTTCCAAACTTGCAACGGAGCCACTATGTGGAGGTGAGGGGCCGCCCCCGTCATTAATTGCCTGGTCATTGTTGCGTTTATAGGTGCAACAGAATTCTTGGACCGCGGTAGGATTGTCAAAGATGCGCACCCGGCCTCCAAACTCCACCCTAAGCCGTGCAGGATAGAGCATGCCATATTTGAGACCAAGGTTTCGGAGGGTGGCCTTCACTCCGGTAAACCTGTGCCTGGCCTCCTGCACCATAACAGTGAAGTCTGGGTAAAGAGCGACCTTGGAACCCTGCCAGATAGTGTCTCCACGCTCTCGTGCCAAGCGAAGGGCTGTGTCACGGTCCCGAAAGTTCATGATACGGGCAATGAGTGGGCGTGGAGGTAGGCCCGGGTTAGGCCGTGGCCCCAAGGTGCGGTGGGCACGCTCTACCACAAATCCAGGCATGAAAAACTCCCTCCCGAACAAGTCGGACAGCAGAGTTTCTACAAAGAGGTCAAGTCGACCTGTGGAGGTGGACTCCGGAACCCCTAGGATGCGCACATTATTGCGCCGGCTGCGCGCTTCTAGATCTTCGTTCTTTATGGCCACTTCTTTTAGTAGACGCTCCATTCTATCCAGTCTTTTAGTCGATTGAGCCGTGCCATCTTCAATGTTGGAGATCCGCGCCTCCGCCACGTCAAGACGCCTATCATGCGCCTGAATTTTGGCCCCCATCGATTCGAGAGTTTTGTCGAGTGAGTCAAAGCGGCCATCCAGTGACCGAAAGCTGGCTCTCATCTCCTGGAGCCACCCAGCTGGAGGCGCCGTGCTGGCATCATCACGATCAGGGCTTGGACCACTTTCCGCCATCTCGGGACCCTCCTCCGTGATCTTCTCCGCAAGTTTCTCGAACGGGAGCGTCCTTTGTTTCGGGTCCTTACGACCCATGCCGTTGAAAAGTGTACTGAATCTGGTCAGCGAGCCACAAATGCCACAAGAATATAGCAGGGAGAGTCACTGAGGACAGGGCGATGAGGACACAACTGGGCCGCTGCTGACACACGAATCCTCCAGGTCACCACCGCAGTTGGTAGAGCGTCTGTACCATCTCAGCCCCCCGAACAATCGAACCGGGTCCCAGGCGTCGCGCCGGGATATGAAGGACCACTTGATGCAGCACTGAGGTCAGGAGATGAAAGCTGTTACGCCAATCCGGGATGCAGTCAGCGGGCCCCAGAAGAAGCACCAGGAGTCCAGAGTCCCGCGGCACGATACACAGGGGCCCATCAGTGTCGGGGGACCGTAGGTTGCAGATGGAGAAACTCCCCCAGGTCAGGGCGAGCAGGGGCGGCTGTGAGCAACAGTGCAGCACCGCAGGTGAAGGCAGCCGGGACCAGTCACCAGGCCGAGGGCAGGCGCGCTGGCGGGGCAGCGGAGGCCCTGTAAGGCAAGGCTGGAGGGCTTTGGGGACCGCACGGGAGAAGCACCGGGCGCCGGGGGCAACAGGCAGCCTCTAACTCCCTCCCAGAGGGCGTCGCTCACGTTGCCACCACCTGAGCCGCACTTCCGACCCCGTACCGGGTGTGGGGGCTCCAGGGGCTAGGCAGCAGTGCGGTCGCAGGCTCGCGGGAGAGCCAAGCAGGCCCAGTCCCAGGCGAGAATCGCGCCCCGAGTATGAGCGGGGGGAGTAGAGGCAAACCAGACTGGCACCCGGGTCACTCACCGGCAGTGAAGGTCCTCGACTCGGGAGAGAGGCTGTTCCGCTGTCCGCAGGCCCTCCGCTCCGACGCATCGGCACCTCAGGCCGCCATCTTCCCTCCGATCGCCCCACAGGCGCAGGTCTCTACAGCGTCGACGTGGAGGCTTCTCCCGGTCCCACGTTTACCTCAGTCCGTGCATCATCGCAGCAGGGGCACAATGACGTCCATTCCGCCGTCGGAGCCGTGCAGGATGTGGGGGATAGCACTTATGTCGTCGGTCGGCTGGCGGAGCTTCAACGCCCCGCGGCCATTTCGGTCTGCGGCTTGGCCACCCAGGCCACTTACTTTCACATCCCTGTTCATCCAAGCTCTCAGAAGTGCTCTTGTTTCACAGCAGCAGCCGATCATTTTCAGTTCATTGTGTTGCCTTTCAGCCTATCCTCCTAATCGAGAATCTTCACGAAGGTACTTGCTCCGGTGGTTGCTCAATTACATTTGCTTGGTGTTCAGTTGTTTTCATATTTAGATGATTGGTTAATTGTGGCATCTTGTTTTCCCAAGGCTGAGGAAGATGTTCAACAGACCATTCAATTGCTGTCATCTCTGGGACTGATTCTGAACTAGGAGAAATTGAATCTACTCTGTGTAAATCAGAGCCAATTCATCGGGGCATTCTTTGATTCAGAGAAGGCAAGGGTTTTCCTGCAGGAAGACAGGATAGAGACTGTCCAGTCCAAACTCCCTCACTTGTCAGCTGACAACAGCTATTGCCAGGCAATGGTTACAACTCCAGGGACTCATGTCAGCTTGTACAGCAATTGTTCCTTGGTCATGTCTTCACCTCAAACCATTTGTACAGCATGTTTTAGCTCTGTTGGAGAGTGTTTTCTTTCCACCTAATTTAGCACACTGAGGTGCTATCTGAAATGACAAGACACACATGTGAGAGGCAGGAACTAAGCCAGGAGTGGCACCATGTATTCAAGAAACAGTTTAAACAATAAATGTCAAAGATGCATCATTAATCAAAAGTAACACTATGCAGTCTAGCAAATAACGAGTGTCAAAGATACATCGCAGATCATGAGCAATAACATGCAATCTAGTAAGTTTAAAATCATGGCAATCCAAAGTAAGAGAGAGAGAGAGAAGGAGAATGAACATCAAAGTACAATGAAGCATTACAACCTTAATTGGAAATGCTAAATAAAATGGTTAATTGGGAGCACCAACGGTGTGAAAAACACACTGCAGAAGGTGGTCAACGAATGAACTGATAGGTGGCTGTGGTGTTCTTCTGTTCCTTGATGGAATCTGGAGCACGGAATGTGTGGTCCAGATTCCACAGATGGATGGTTGGCTCAGGCTTATTGCAGAGCATATTCATTGACCTCCTCAATAAATCAATCTTACTGTTACAATTCTAAGAATCCTGTTATTCCTTCGTGAGGATTTCACACTGGCGACGACTGGAAGACGAACCTCACAAACTGCTCAAGCCTGAAGCCCTGCTGCATGCAGATCAAGTGTCTGTTCACGATTGATGGTGCCTCGCTTCGTCCGGAATCTGTCCACAATTTAGCCCAGCTGTTGTTCAACACAACCCTGAAAATTCCATCTCCTGCACTGCCTCCGGTGAGACTTTATGTAATTAAAAACATTTTTGTCTAACGATAGCGCATTAATGCCTCGCGCTTTTCCACGCAAGTTTTGACTCTTCCTCTTTGTGATGCAATACGCTTTACGCACGTGTCACCTGATTTACATGTTGCCAAGCGCCACCTGTTGCTATGCTCTAACCGAGTCAAGTCGTAATCGTGTTGCCTAGCAGCTGTGCTTCAATGCTAATTGCCTACAGCAGCGTATATTCTTCACCTTCAAAGCACTGCTACATAAGGTAGTGATGGAGCAGGGAAAATAAAAAATTTAACCCCTAACAAATTATATAATTAATTAATTAAAATGTTCGTTTAAATGTATTAATCAACATTGTATGTGTGGGAATGGTAATATGCCAATGTATGTGCTAAATAATCTATTAATGAATGTCCGTGTGTCTAATCATAACGTAAAAATAAAAGCGTACTAAATAAAATAAATGCATGTTTGTGCTTCATAGAAATAAAATGTGTCGTTGCAAAAACAATAGTGATGGTAAGTAAGGAACAGCTTAAATGTTGCTTTCTGCTAGGTAACAACTAATTGGGGTACGTAGACGGGAGGGAAACGAAAGGGATATTTTTCTCTATTTTAATTATGTTTTGTTTGCCTCAAATTAGTGCTTCTAAAAGTATAACCGAGTGGCGATATAAAATGGCCGCCAGTGGGAAGATGTGCGCAGGCGTAAGGGAACACGTGATACGAGATGAAATTGTAGAAATCCGGAACCTCGTGATGTCTCTGAGAGGCTAGGATGCAAGAAATGGTCAAGGCTGGTGTGACCTAATTGAACTGATAGTGTGCCATGATGATCAGGAGAGAGTCCGTGGGAAAGGAGCCCAAGAGAAAGGACAATGACTGCGGAGTTCTCAAATGTGTCGAAAGAAGTTACAAATGAACTGATCGAATCGGATGGAAATGTTTAAGCGTATGGGAAAGGAAATGATCCAAGGACCCTTGAATCCAAGAGAACTTGATTAAAAGAATGAATAAGCTGACATGCATGGACCAATGAAAGAAAAGCGTGATATTAATGTTGCAACAGTTAGTTAGCAAAGTTAGAATTAGGGTATAAGAGGGCCTACTCTTAGTGGGAGGGGGCAGTTGATGTCAGTCGTGGTTGCAGTCACAGTCAGGAGAGGAGTAGAAGAGTCGTGTTGGTGACTTCCAGTGCTGGGTGGTCCTGATCGATCCCTTACTGAGCGGGAGATGCTGAAAGGCTGTTAGAGGAGACGGGTTGCAGGTAGCTGATGCTGACGAGCTGAAGTTGCTGTTGCTGTCTTAACTTTACAGTTGAGTATGAGAATCAGGCTATTTCTAATCCCTAACTTAGGTTAGAAATCATTAGGCTAAATTAGGAAGCTAGGCAGGTAATTAAGGTTTTTGGCTTCATGACAAAATTTCCTTTCTGCAATAAATTGATTATGCTTAATAAAATTGTGAATTTAAGAATGAATAATTGAATAAAGTATTAAATCTTTTCATGCTTTTAAAATTATATAAAATTTAAGATTCTTTAAACCCAAAATGACTCAGTGGTTATTTTCCTAAATGATTGTGACATGAGTAATTGGTTGATTGTGATTCAGCTGGTCTTAATCACTATAAACTAATTTCTTAAATGAATGATTCATCGACAAAACAATGAGCAGGAATATCTTAAGAAATAACTAAAAGAAAGTGACAAATTAAGATAAATAGATATCCTTGCTCTTCCAGCGGTACACAAAATGGTGTTCTCCATTTAGTTCTCATGCTTCTCCTAGGAGTACAGAATTTCATAAAGGTGTAAAAGGAAATCCAGGAGTGTGTGTGTGTTAGGCGATGTTTATGGGCCCCATCGTCATGTGGATATGAGAAATATAGTTTGCCCCTGGATGACCTATAAGTAACCTGGGAGGAGAATAGTTTTTATTGTACGCGCTGCATCAGATTTCTTGGTAGCAGAGTTATGGTTTTCTATAGATTAGTTTAGTGATTATTGTTTATTGATTATTGATTATTTGATGACTAACACTATGGGGCCGATTCCGATCTCGGTCGGAGGCGCACCCAATACCATTCGGTCGGGAAAAAAGCCATGCGAAAGCCTGTTTCCCGACCGATCCGTACAGCACACCGAACGAGCAAGTACGATGCGCACAACAGCAAAAATTCCGGCCGAGCCGTACTCACCCAATCCAGGTCCTGTTCTCCGACCGAGGCGAATCCGGAAACGCCGAATCGAGTCGCACGGAAGGAAAAATGCAGCCCCGTCCGGCCGGACAGAGTACGATGCGCTTCCCGTACGCGCCGAACCCGTCGCTACGCACGGCACGTCAAAGCATCCGGGAGAGGCGCACATAAGCTCCGAATCGCGCCACAACACGATCCACGGCTACGAGACGAACACGGCACCGACGAGGACGACGCGAAGCGACGAGGACGAAGCGAAGCGACGAGGACGACGCGAAGCAACGAGAAGGACGAACGACACGAACCAACCATGAATCCCTTCGTCCCGATCATACCAATATTCTACATCTACTACCGGAACAGGCACGGACGCGTACGGCGCAGAAGGTAAGCCAGACACCAACCACAAAACACATACAACATGTACACGACACATCACACACATACACGGGGAATCTGAATATACTTACACCAGCAACAGCAGCACCATAGGGGCGGGATGCCCATCACCAATGCCACATATGCACACAGGGGCCTGAATGCGCACCACCACCCCAACCCAGGGGAGGCTGGATGCCTACCACTACTACCACCCTTAGCCAGGGGGGGCAGGATGCCCACCACTACTACCACCCTTAGCCAGGGGGGCTGGATGCCCACCACTACTACCACCCTTAGCCAGGGGGGCTGGATGCCCACCACTACTACCACCCTCACCCAGGGGGGGCAGGATGCCTACCACTACTACCACCCTCACCCAGGGGGGCAGGATGCCCACCACTACTACCACCCTCACCCAGGGGGCAGGATGCCCACCACTACTACCACCCTTAGCCAGGGGGGCTGGATGCCTACCACTACTACCACCCTCACCCAGGGGGGCAGGATGCCCACCACTACTACCACCCTTAGCCAGGGGGCTGGATGCCTACCACTACTACCACCCTTAGCCAGGGGGGCTGGATGCCTACCACTACTACCACCCTTAGCCAGGGGGGCTGGATGCCTACCACTACTACCACCCTTAGCCAGGGGGGCTGGATGCCTACCACTACTACCACCCTTAGCCAGGGGGGCTGGATGCCTACCACTACTACCACCCTTAGCCAGGGGGGCTGGATGCCTACCACTACTACCACCCCAACCCAGGGGGGCTGGATGCCTACCACTACTACCACCCTCACCCAGGGGGCAGGATGCCCACCACTACTACCACCCTCACCCAGGGGGGCAGGATGCCTACCACTACTACCACCCTTAGCCAGGGGGGCTGGATGCCTACCACTACTACCACCCCAACCCAGGGGGGCTGGATGCCTACCACTACTACCACCCTTAGCCAGGGGGCAGGATGCCCACCACTACTACCACCCTCACCCACGGGGGGCAGGATGCCTACCACTACTACCACCCTCACCCAGGGGGCTGGATGCCTACCACTACTACCACCCTTAGCCAGGGGGCAGGTTGCCCACCACTACTACCACCCTCACCCAGGGGGGCAGGATGCCCACCACTACTACCACCCTTAGCCAGGGGGGTTGGATGCCTACCACTACTACCACCCTCACCCAGGGGGGCAGGATGCCCACCACTACTACCACCCTTAGCCAGGGGGCTGGATGCCTACCACTACTACCACCCTTAGCCAGGGGGGCTGGATGCCTACCACTACTACCACCCTTAGCCAGGGGGGCTGGATGCCTACCACTACTACCACCCCAACCCAGGGGGGCTGGATGCCTACCACTACTACCACCCTTAGCCAGGGGGCAGGATGCCCACCACTACTACCACCCTCACCCACGGGGGCAGGATGCCTACCACTACTACCACCCTTAGCCAGGGGGCTGGATGCCCACCACTACTACCACCCTCACCCAGGGGGGCAGGATGCCTACCACTACTACCACCCTCACCCAGGGGGGCAGGATGCCCACCACTACTACCACCCTTAGCCAGGGGGCTGGATGCCTACCACTACTACCACCCTCACCCAGGGGGCAGGATGCCCACCACTACTACCACCCTTAGCCAGGGGGGCTGGATGCCTACCACTACTACCACCCTTAGCCAGGGGGGCTGGATGCCTACCACTACTACCACCCCCACTCATAGGATGGACAATGCATGACACAACAAGCACACCACAACCTAGGGAATGCAAGATTAAGACATCCCCCCACCACCATGACAAGCGTGTGTAGGCTGTGTCAAATGCCTACAACACCGAACATGACTTTCAACATACAATGTGACCCCTAGCACATGTGCCACACATATATGTGTGTGGCACCCACAATGCAAGCAGCCCATGACCATTGTGGCAATGGGGCCTAAACCCCCATCATCACAGTGACCAAAAGGTAAGTGTGGGGTCCATAGTCGAAACACATTTTGACCATTGTGGCAATGGGGTCTAAACCCCCATCATCACAGTGACCAAAAGGTAAGTGTGGGGTCCATAGCCGAAGCACATTTTGACCATTGTGGCAATGGGGTCTAAACCCCCATCATCACAGTGACCAAAAGGCAAGTGTGGGGTCCATAGCTGAAGCACATTTTGACCATTGTGGCAATGGGGTCTAAACCCCCATCATCACAGTGACCAAAAGGCAAGTGTGGGGTCCATAGCTCGAAGCACATTTTGACCATTGTGGCAATGGGGTCTAAACCCCATCATCACAGTGACCAAAAGGCAAGTGTGGGGTCCATAGCTGAAGCACATTTTGACCATTGTGGCAATGGGGTCTAAACCCCCATCATCACAGTGACCAAAAGGCAAGTGTGGGGTCCATAGCTGAAGCACATTTTGACCATTGTGGCAATGGGGTCTACACCCTCATCATCACAGTGACCAAAAGGTAATTGTTGACAAAGAAAGAGCTGCAACTGCCAAACTGCATGGATCATTCCTGGTCACAGAACCAAAAACTCATCTGTGGCAAAGTAGTGTATGTGTCCCATTGCAACATAAATTGGGGGAGGCAAATACTGCAGTGCAAATGAAACATTCCTTTGGCCATGTGCAGACAAACAACACCCATGGGGGCTGAGACCGCCAACAGTCATCAATGACACAATGACAGAAGTGACCATCAGAATGCAGAACCACATATTTGCACCAATGGGCACACAAATGCAGATACCCTGTGGAGACAGCAGATGTGAGGTGAACAGATACCATACCATGGCAGCAATGGGACACACAAACCATGATCACTGTGCTGACCGATGACCTAGGAGTCCCAGGGACAGCAGGGGAAACACACCAAACAACATACAGCCAATGACACACCCAAGATATGCCAATGCAGTGGTGCAGATGCACAAACACAAACAGGCAGACCAACACTGTCATCATACACAGCAGGTGAGGGGTGGGGGTGCCAGTGTCCCCAGGCAACCACACAGCACATGAGGAGAGCTGAATACCAATCATACAGATGTGCATACACTGCCACACTAAGGTAACTCATGGATCCAAATCCCTATGTGGGCAAGCAGGCATTGTCAGGTGAGAGGGAGCACAAAACACACGTCACACAGGCACGTAGGAACAACAACTGACACAGCAAGTCACAGACACACCACAGCACCACCCCCAGGGCCCCCACAATGTGGTGACCCTGGGCTGAATAAAAATACCACTGTGATGACAAAGCTAAATGTCGTTCACACTGTGAACCACAGTCAGGTGTCCTGAGCAACACACTACCATCACACCTACACAAGCACAAATCAATCAGCATGGCCAGTAAGCCAAGGCCAACATGGAGGCAGGGGCCTAGCCGGGCAACAACTCTCATTTGCACACACTCAACACCACACCCCTCGACCTCTGACAATGTGCAGCAGTGAAGTACACATGCACTGGTGACATTGCACATGCACCCATGACTATTCCAGGGTGGTGGGTGGGAACAAAGGTGTAGAAACACATCACACATGGACACTCAACAAGACTCCTGAATGTCTGACACACTGCACACTACGCTGTACATGGACATGACGGCAATACCACACCGACCAATGGGATCCCAGCCACAGTCACACACCAATGAAGAAGCCAAGGTCACCCACAAAGAACACACATAGACAACAACCAACATTGCAGCCCGGACCCTGAGGAGTGCCAGCAGTCACACACACAACGTGTCACAATCACTGAAAGATAACACAAACTGGAAATCACATGACAGGGGCAAACAACAAGTGCCAAGGGGAAACCTGACTGTGACCCATCTGCGTCTGCACACAAACTCAGCCCTGACAGCAAACACACCTATGGGTGACACCCTGATGACCAGTAATGTGCCATGCACCCACATCACAGAGAACACAGGGAGAAGACTTTGGGGGAACATAGCTCAAGTCAGCAAGCATCACAAACAGGTACAACACTAGGGATCACAGCATGCGCAGATGAATGGAAGTGAACACACAGACATGCACATACAACACACACCTTGGGCGCAGGCAATGTCACACGTGTACACACTGCCATGAGGGGACTCCACTCCTGTGTGAGGAAAGCTGTGCCATATGTTGCCTCAGTAGGGCCCCATCATGTCAGCTGAGCACTTGGTCACACAATCAACAATTAGCACAAAATGAGGGCTCCCATCACATCAGCCTGGTCATGGATGTGCCAACGGAATCATCAGCACAGATCCAACACACTTGTATAGCAATGTTGCACTGACTACACGGATGAGTCCCTCCCCATTGATGCCCAAACCTGCATGTCCACTGGAGATGGCAACACGGTCAGGGAAGCAGACAAATGCAACGATGGCAGGCACAACAGATGTGCAGGGGTGGAAGCCACAGATATGAAATTGCCAATGTAAGTAGGAAACCCATTGCCAAATACTGAACACATGACACCCTCAGATGCTGCTATTGATGACATGGATACACCACATGATAGGACACATTCCCCCTGGACCACATGGGTTCCTGCACAGTAACACTTCATAATCATGAGACCAGATATCACCATCACTGCAGCAAGGGCATGGTTAGCAGCACCAACAACATGTACATCTGAAGCATGAGCACTAGAGAAAAGAAAGTTGCTTTATTCAGCATATGTGTCGTTTGATAACGACGTCCAGAAGAAATTAGAGCAAAGGCCAATGGCCAGTCCATTGTCAAAGTTCAAACAGGGTGACACTGGCAGATGTCACCCTACGCATGCCTGCACAAAACCAGGGACAATCCACTAGGAGGGGCAACCGGGG